>JASDQU010816040.1:4897-28312 GCA_032191745.1 Picea mariana
CATTTAATTTAATTAAGAAAAATCCTCCCCGTACATGTGTCACCCATCTCCCTCATTGCACCAGAATATAATTTCATTAATTATTTAATTAATCTTATTTCCCTCACCCACCTAAAATCATTCCTAGAATTGCTCCTATGTCTCCCCATATTCCCTCACACAATTTAATGGCTTACCCCTTTACTAATTTACTAGTTGAGTTCAATTTAGAAAGTTCTTAAAGGAAAGATACCTTACTAAGTTAGTCATTCTGTTTTTTCCTTATGTTTCCCTTTCTATTTATGTTTCCCCCTTTTTCCCTTAGTTTCCTAATTCTTTTAAATTTCCCTCTTTCCCTTTTTATCTAAAACTCAAATTAGCAAGTGTAGGAAATTACCCTTTTCCCCTTTTTCCTTTTAATTAATAAATTTATAATTAGTATATGTAACAAAACAATTAATTCCCCCCTTTTAAAATTTAATCCCCTAAAGTAATTTGATTTTAATAATTCAATCGACTTTCTTACCCCCTTTTTGTCACATGTTTTAAAGATTTTTATTATTATTTTTATTTTTTTACCATAAGTATTGCTTTAGACGTAGATTTTAATTTCCAAGGCTAGGCAACATTTTATTAGGGAAATTGTTTTTAAATCTTTCTTATCACATTATTCATTCTAAGGCCATCTAGGTTTATTCACTTATTAGTTAACAATGTAGGGTGTCCTTCAAGATGCACTAGGTTCTCCAAGGGTGCCACTCGCCTTATTTTGTTTCCCTTGCATGACATGCCATTAAGGACGCACTACGTGCTCCAAGGGTGTGACTCGCCTCATTATGTTTCCCTTGCGCGACATACACTTCAGGATGCACTACGTGATCCAAGGGTGCCACTCGCCTCTTGAATAACTTGGTAGAAATCAAAAACCCCTGGAATCAATACTCCTTCAAGTGATCTTGTGGGAGATTAAGGGCCTCTAAGGAATAATTCCCCTTCCTTATTATGTGCCCATTAGAATCATCATGAGCGACTGTCGCAGTCTACCCTCACGACATCATGGGTCTCCTCAAACTAGGTAATCGTTGACCTAAAATTTGAGCCACGACGTGAGTTCTAGTAGGTTGTGGCAGGGTTGTTGTCCACACCTCTCCCTCAATGTCTCTGGTAGTCATGCATGACCCCTCTACTACACATGTGAGTCTAGTCAACAAGCTATCGTCAACTTGCATCGTCAACGAATTATGTCAGAAATAAAATCCATAATCATAACATCTAATCATATGTACATAGGTCATACATACAACAATCAAACCCCAATTGTCCACTCCCTGACTCGATCTAGAGTCCAAGGGTTTCATCGATGCCTCTGCATCCTCGAGGTATAAAATCCTGCACACTCAGGAGAACCAAGTCAATAACACCTATCTATGTCAATACGACAAAATACATGTCATCATATCCATAATGTCTCATAATCATAGTCAAACACCCAATAGTATAATAATGTTGATCACTTGCAAGTAATCGTCTTCAAAGAATAACTTCACTCGATGCACGAAAGAGTGGGATGTTACATACACACCCTCTTGGTCTAAACTTTGTTCTGAAGTTTCACAGTATATAAGTTCTGAAATAATGTGTATCACAATGTCATAAGTCTATCTATCAATCAAAAATGGAAACTGTTGGCGCATATCATATGCGTCCTCCCAGGTCGT
The DNA here is from genome assembly GCA_032191745.1 of Picea mariana. NCBI lineage: Eukaryota > Viridiplantae > Streptophyta > Pinopsida > Pinales > Pinaceae > Picea > Picea mariana. The sequence continues at coordinate 6,595 of JASDQU010816040.1, forward strand.
CGAGTGTGGATTGTATTTGTCCCACTGGACCTTGACCTGATCTACTGTTCGACATCGTAGTTTTCGAATGAGATGATCCAGAATGTGGATTGGCTCAGCCGTGAGTGCACTCTCATCCAATACCTACAAGGTACTCAAGTCAAAACATGAGCAAGATCACTTAAATAATGTCTCAAACAAAGATGAGAAAGACATCATGCATACGCCTCAAGGATCCAACAAGGATAGTCAATCAGCCACGACCCTCTCTTTTCCACAATCTCGCAAAATCCCACAAACCTAGGAAAGAGTTTATCGCCCTTTCCAACTAGATCGAACTCTTATGTGGTTTCTACCGCAAGAAGACTCTATCACCAACTTCATAACTACGGTCGACATGATGTGCATCGGCATAACTCTTCTATTGATCATGTGCTTCCATGATCTTTTGTCTTCTGTTTTCATTTGTTATTCCATTTCTTGGATCACTTATGGTCCCACTAGGACCTTATCCTAAAGTTAATCCCAACTCCAAGGCGTCTGGCACGGTCATCCGTAAGGAAACTCGAAAGTGCCATATTAATGGTTCTTTTGTAAATGTTGTCATATGCAAATTCTACCACTGGAAAGAATTGTTCCCAATGCTTCTATTGGTCCATCACGTACATACACAACAATTCCCCCAGGATTTGGTTTGTTCATTTGGTCTACCCATCTATCTTTGGGTGATATGCAGTAATAAAATTAATTTGGCTTCCCAATGCATCTTGGAACTAGTCCAAAATCGTCCGGTAAACACCAATACTTGATCAGGTATAATCTTCTCTGGCACACCCTGTAGCCTCACAATCTCACTAATGAAAACTCTAGCTATGTTAGGTGCCTGATACGTCATATGCACAGGAATAAAATGAGCACTCTTCATTAGAGTGTCAACAATCACAAAAATTGAGTCGTGTCTCCTTGCCAATAGTGGCAATCCAACAATGAAATCCATCGAAATGACCTCCCATTTTGATTCTAAAATAGCGTGTGACTTTAGTAATCCTGCTCGATGTCTATGTTCATCCTTCACCTGACGACATTCTAGACATCTAGACACATACTTGATTATGTCTGCCTTCATCCCTTCTATATGAATAAGGGTTTAAGGTCCTCCCTCATCTTCGTGACTCTCAGGCGAGCCATGCACACTGCTCTGTGAGGCTCGTTTAGGATCAAACTCCTCAACTCGTTGCTCGGTGGTACGTAAACCTGATTCTTAAACCACTACAATCCATCTTTTTCAACATAATTCCTTAAAATATTGGTACCATCATTGTGTTTTGTCCGAGAAAATCCTCGAGCTCTTTGTACCAGTCATTGTTGCACTGTAAAGTCAGAATATTTTCACGTAGATTCGTCTGAAGAGGCAACACCGAAAATATGTGTGGTATCTGACTCAATGCATCTACCACTTGGTTCACGATTTTGTTTATGTAAGTAATCTTGAATTCGTACTCGCTAAGAAATTTTGACCAATGTCATTGTCGATCATTCAGGTCACTTTGCGTAAATATGTGTTGTAGTCCACAGTGGTCTGTCTTTAGTTCAAATTTTCGTCCAACCATGTAGTGTCTCCAAACCTTCAAGGAATATACAATGGCTAACAACTCCAAATAGTTCATCGCATAGTTCTCCTCATGCCTTCTCAGTTTCCTCGAGATGTAAGCAATCACTCGACCGTCTTGCATCAAGACTCTGCCTAAGGCTTCCTTGGATGCATTAGTGCATACCAAGAAGTCCACGTCCATGTCAGGTACCTTTAGTAACGATGTCATTTTCAACCACTCCTTGAGCCTCCGAAATGCTTCTGCGCATTTCTCAGTCCAAACAAACTTCTTGTTCTTCTTTTGCAATTCTGTTATTGAATTTTCTATCTTCGAAAATCCCTCGACAAATCGTTGATAGTATCCTGCTAAACCCATGAAGTTACGCACTTCCGGGACATTCATCGGTGCAAGACATTCCATAATATCCTTGAACTTTGTTGGATCCACGATGATACCTTCGTCGAATATGACATGCCCTAAGTAGTGAACCTTCGATTGATAAAATGAGCATTTGGACAACTTCCCATACAATTTATCCTCTCCCAGACACTATATTACCAAGCACAGGTGCTCTTCATGCTCCTCTGTCGTCTGAGAGTAAATCAGATATCGACAATGAATACTTGGACAAACTTTTCCAAGTACTCGTGGAACACCCCATTCATCAAACTCATAATACCCCTGGGGCATTTGTCAGTCCAAATAGTAAAACATTAAACTCGTAATGACCAAACCTCATCTTAAAGTCAGTCTTAGGGACACCATCCTCCTTGATCTGAAGCTGGTGATCACCTGATCGCAAATCGATTTTGGAAAACACCGTCACACCCTTCATATGATTGAACAAATCATCAATCATTGGCAACGGATATTGATTCTTGATCGTTGCCTTTTTCAATTGCTTGTATTCAATGCAGAACCTCCACGACCCATCCTTATTTCGTATGAAGATAACAAGCGCAACCCACCGTGACACACTTGGAAGTATAAGTCTTGGGTCCAACAACTCCTTCAGTTGAATTCTCAACTCCTGTGACTCTGGGGTTGACATATGATAAGGAGTTCTCTCTATTGGTTCAGTCTCCGGTTTTAGGTCTATGGTAAACTCCAATTCCCTCTCTAGGAACATCCCAAGTAACTCCTCTAGGAAGATGTCTACAAACTCTCTCACCACAGGAAGGTGTTCTAGACCTTCCACTACTCCCTTCTCATTTAACACAAGGATCGCATAAATCTTACATCCCTTGCACATGTTGTTCCATAACTTCAAGGAAGGGATAAAACTTAGGGAAACTCCTTGGTTCCGACCTACAATCACGTGTCTTTGTCCCTCATTATCAACCAAGCTCAATTGTTTCGTCTTACAGTTGAGTATCGCCTCATGTGATTCCAACAAGTCCATACCGATAACGACGTCATAAGATCCTAAGATCATGACGTACAGCTTGGCCTTGGTGACAAACTCTCCTAGGTTAAGGTTACTACCCATATCCTTCCCATCAACCTTTTGTTTAGCTCTCGAGACCATTTCTACTGGGATAAATTCATCATGTTCGACTGCCTTTACCTTAATTCATTTTAGCATTGTACCGGAAATGAAACTCTCGATAGCACTGAGTTTTATCAAAATAATAAGAGTATGGTCGGTGATGATACTTGACATCTTGAACACAGTCAACAAGTTCTCTTCCTGGCATTTATTCATCGCAGAATGAATCCAATGGGACTTGCCCCAATATCCCACGATAATGGGTTCGGCTAATCCATATACTCTAGTCCTCTCCACTGAGCAGTCACACTGATAGTGTGTCTCCCCACATGTCCAACACCCCTTATTCGGTTTAGTACTCATGGTACCCAAAGTAGAATCTGACGGCCCATTGGCCTGGAATCTTGGTCTATTCTATTGAACAGGCCTAAACTACTATTGTTGTGATCGATGTTGTTGTTGATGCTATGGTCCCCGGTAAGGAGTTTGTTGTTGAGTCGTTTGTCACCAAGGTGTATTGAAAGTGGATCCCCTCTATAAGCCACGATATGTTGGCGTATGTTTGGCTGGTGTCTAATGATGCAGCGCACCAGATGAAAACTACCATGTCGGCCTCGCTGGAGTCCTTCTCTGACCCCCCCTAATAAGCTCCTCCTCCATTATGAGGGGCTTATGAACAACATCATGCAAGGTTTAAGGAATCTGAATCCTAATCTTTGCATGTATGATGACATTAAGGATAAACAAGAACCTGTTGACCTTAATTTTCTCGGTATTAAGGTGTAGATCATACTGAAGCAATTCCACAAAACGAGCCTTGTACTCGGGCACCATGCAGCCGCCCTGTCGCAAGGTGATGATCTCGTTGAGCTGATTCTCATGAATTCCTCTGAAATGTACCTCTCTCAGAATCGTTCCTTGAACAATTCCCATGACACGTCATCGACGACCATGTTCAAAAGTGGTAGTAGAATCTTCCACCATAGAAGAGTGCTCCCCCTTCAGTTGAAAAACTACTATGTGGACCTTCATGTTGGAGGTCGTAATCGTGAAGCGTGAAGCACATTGCCTTGATCTACAACCATGCCTCGACAGCATAGCCGTCCACGGAACTTGAGGACTCTAGAACGCATCTCTCTCGAGTTCTCGGTGGAAGCTAAGAGTACTAGCTCGGGCACGTTGTGGACCCTCAAGGGTACAGGCGCCCTAGCCTCACTCAAAACAAATGGTGAATCAAGGCCTTTTGACAATCCTTGGAAGGGCCTTGTTAGACCATCATTATCCCTTCAACCATCGAATCCAGCCCAAGGATTGGTTCTTCCCCTTGGGGGGTCATACTTCAAGGGGATGGGATCCTCAGGAGGCATCACACCTCCTTCCACGACACCATGCTGCGAACCTCTATGGCGTCCTCTAATCGAGATCATTACATGGAAACACTAAATTTTTTAGTTAGCACTAGGTTAAAACTCAAGGGTTTACTGCTGTGGAGATCATGGTGATCCACAATCTCAGGGTTGAACTTGCTTTGATACCATATGTAAGGACCCCAATTGTTATGACTACAAGCAAAGCTAAACACACAATTTTTTTTTTAAACAGGATGACCACAATGATTGCAATTAAACAACAAAACTGGACGGCGAGCACCATGCCTGCTGAACAGGAAACGGGCAACAACGACTCAATGCATTAGCACATCGAGCAACTGGGAGAACATGTAGAAATTAAGACAGATAGAAATGACTCCCAGCCTGACACAAACACGACAACGCCTACACGCTAAAGTACAACACCCACACATCCCAACAACATGTCGACACGACGCAAGATGGAATCACTCAAATTAAATTGTGCAAGCTCTTAATGACTTCGCCAACAAACCCTAAAGTGTATGGATTAATAGTATCCTTCTACTCACTTATTCCAATAGTTGCAAGCATCTAATGCTTATGGAATCGGTCTCCAAAATCGAGTGCCTAACAAGTGATAATTCATTATTGGTAACTAGAAGTCCATACATTAGGAAATGTAGTAAACTTCTTATAATAAAATATGCATTTACCAAAATGACATACCTTCCAGCCAGTTGGCGTAACCAACTTTCCGCTAGTGACGTGGCACCTAAATATCTTCTCAAGAGGCGCACTAGAAACATTTTAAATTTCTAAAAAAAAATATTATTGATATAAGAAAGGAGTAAAGGTCCTTCACATTCAAACACAACAACATTCCAAAACATGTTCATACACGGAAATTCCACAACCACAATAATATAATGGAACTATTATAAAAATTTCCAACATAATTACAATGTCAATTTACATCATTTTTATAATTTGAACACATTATTCGGAAATTCCTTTAAAGGCACAACATTCCAAATTGCGATTAAGATTTTGTATATCTATATGAACATTAATATTTAAATTAACAGAATTCAAATTGACATGAACAAATTGTTTTTTCCAGAATACTTATTTTGGGAGTGAACATATTATACCAGCTAACTTCATGGAATTAACATGTACTATTCACCATTTAACAAGGTATTAACACTAATTAAATAATTACAATCGTTGTCCGCAACCAAGTAGCCGTCGATAATAACTGTTGTTGGATCTAAAATTAAAACACAGTAGTAAAGGAATCAAAGGCCCATTCAAATGGCATTAGCAGAACGCAGTACTAGAACGCTGCCAATGTTAAACGCTGACTTGCCAACAATATCCATTATTCCCAACAAAATCACAGGAATATAAAAATGAACACAAGCATATAATAAGTTCGCAATCATAAGTATAATTAAAATCATGGTTAAAGCATGTAATTTCGCAGTCAAATGAATTGAAGAGCTATATGAGAAGAAAACGCAGTCTGTTGCAACATAATAATCGTTGTCTATAAAATGTCATTCTAGTTGCTATTACCTAAATCGATTCATTGCCGGTATGTCAGTTCACTATCTGTACATAAATGTGAATCCATGAAATCAAGAGCAGTGGTAAATATACCGCCATTCATGCCATTTAAGGTAGAAATTCGCAGTCACTTAAATTTGTTGTCAATACCTATGAATTTCCTTGTCTATTAAAGGTGCAAGTTTTCTGTTGAAAATAAAACTGGAAATATATATTGTTGTCCAAAGCATGGCTAATGTCTAACATTTCTTTTTGTCTAACATATTATATTGCTGCAATAATTAAAACATATTAATTGCTACCATATTAATCGCTACCAAACCTTACACGAAATTAATCGTTGCAATGTTCAAGTCGTTGGGTAACATAACATTGCAGTGTATCAACACCAAGAGAGATCATAGTAAAATAAGATATTTCAAAGTAACAATGCCTAGAAAATTCAAAATAAAATTGCACCGTAAAATTATGTCACTATCCAATGCTAATCAATATTGCAGAGGAAACAAAAACGCAAGCCAGAGTATGAAAATCGCAGGGCAAACCCCCATCAAATATATATCAATAACGCAGAGGGTAGATCTCAGGATAGATGTGTTAACCGCAAGGTAAGTTATCCTTTAAAACATATCAAATGCATAGGGAAATTCACCAGCAAATGTAATATATATTGCAGACTTAAATTGCCAGGAAAAGTATTGAAAATACAAAGATATACTTCACCAAGAAATGCATTAGAAAAGAAGACTTAATTTGCCAGGAAAGGTATAAAACGCAAAGGATATTAAGCAGATTGTGGAAAGAAAATATTAACAATCATTGAAGTATTCAATCGCAAAGGCGCAAGGTAAACCATCAACCATGAACAATTGACAAGGGTAGACAGCTAGGTAAACATCCTTCGCTCATCATCCATGCACATAAAAGTAGGGAATTAGGATGTATAGGTCTATTAACACCGAAGTGATGACCGTCGATCTAGATCTTGGCTGACTGCTTAGGCGTGGACTGATGATCTAGGGATGAGGATGAAGTAAGAAGAACAACTCTTCACAACCAATAAATAAAACCAATAGGACAGACACAACATTCTGGGATCGATTTCCAAGGGAGTCAAATCAAGCAGTGGGCTTAAGGCTATGGTAAATATAAGTTCTCGATTAAAATGCTAAGTCAAACACCTTCTTTACACAGTAAAAATTACATAAATGAAAGCATAAGATCAATAGTAATCTACCAAGAAAAATAAATCATGTGTACCATAGCCCAAGGTGACAGCTCTGATTCGTTGTCCCACGCGCTCCATGCAGCACCCACTTGCCGACCAATGAGACTTCACCGGTACCTCCCAGCCAATTCTAGGGTTACTCTTCTTCCCCCTTATCCCTTCGAGTTACAAAGGGGCCATGCACACTGAACCAGAGAACAACTAGCTCCCAACTCACCTCCCAAGGTTGAGCTACCACTCCTCACTGAGCTGGGTATCCCAACTCCCACAAGATAAGTCAATTAAGTCAATAATTTTGTAGCGTAATGTTATGCATAACAGACCAGATCCATATATACTCGTCCTCCATCCTTTAAAAATATTTTCTAAGAGATGTATTTCCCAAATTCCCTTTTAATTTAATTCAGAAAAATCCTCCCCGTACATGTGTCACCCATGCCCCTCATTGCGCCAGAAATGAATTTCATTAATTATTTAATTAATCTTGTTTCCCTCACCCACCTAAAATAATTCCTAGAATCGCTCCTAGGTGTCCCCATATTCCCTCACACAATTTAATGACTTTCCCCCTTATTAATTTACTAGTTGAGTTCAATTTAGAAAGTTCTTAAAGGAAAGATACCTTACTAAGTTAGTCATTCTGTTTTTTCCTTATGCTTCCCTTTCTATTTATGTTTCCCCCTTTTTCCCTTAGTTTCCTAATTCTTTTAAATTTCTCTCTTTCCCTTTTTATCTAAAACTCAAATTAGCAAGTGTAGGAAATTACCCTTTTCCCCTTTTTCTTTTTAATTAATAAATTTGTAATTAGAATATGTAACAAAACAATTAATTCCCCCAAAGTAATTTGATTTTAATAATTCAATCGAGTTTCTTACCCCCTTTTTGTCACATGTTTAAATATGTTTATTATTATTTTATTTTTTTTACCACAAGTATTGCTTTAGACCTAGATTTTAATTTCCAAGGCTAGGCGACATTTTATTAGGGAAATTGTTTTTAAATCTTTCTTATCACATTATTCATTCTAAGGCCATCTAGGTTTACTCACTTATTAGTTAACAATGTGACATGTCCTTCAAGATGCACTAGGTTCTCCAAGGGTGCCACTCGCCTTATTTTGTTTCCCTTGCGCGACGTACCTTTCAGGACGCACTATGTGCTCCAAGGGTGCCACTCACCTCATTATGTTTCCCTTGCGCGACATGCCCTTCAGGATGCACTAGATGCTCCAAGGGTGCCACTTGCCTCTTGACTGACTTGGTAGACATCAAAAACCCATGGACTCAATACTCCATTAGGAGATCTTGTGGGAGACTAAAGGCCTCTAAGGAATAACGTCGTTGCCTTATTGTGCACCCATTAGAATCATCATAAGCGACTGTCGTAGTCTGCCCTCAGGGCATCGTGGGTCTTCTCGAACTAGGTAATCATTAACCTACAATTCAAGCCACAGAGGGAGTTCTAGTAGGCTATGGAAGGGTTTTTGTCCACACCTCTCCCTCAATGTCTCTGGTACTTGTGCATGACCCCTCTACTCCACATGTAAGTCTAGTCGAAAAGCTATCATCAACCTGCATCATCAACAAATCAAGTCAGAAATAAAATTCATAATCATAACATCTAATCATATGTACATAGGTTATATATAAAATAATCAAACCCCAATTGTCCACTCCCTGACTCAATCCAAAGTCCAAGGGTTTCATCAATGCCTCTACATCCTCGAGGTATAAAATCCTGCACACTCAGGAGAACCGAGTCAATAGCACTTGTCTATGTCAATACAATAAAACACATGTCATCATATCCATAATGTCTCATAATCATAATCAAACGCCCAATAGTATAATAATCTGGATCGCTTGCAAGCAAGCGACCTCAAAGAATAAATTCTCTCAGTGCGCGCAAGAGTGGGGTGTTACATACACCCCCTCTTGGTCTAAACTTCATCCCGAAGTTTCACAGTATATAATTTTCAAAATAATGTGTATCATAGTTTCATGAGTCTATCTATCAAGCAAAAATGGAAACTGCTAGTGCATATCATATGCATCCTCCCAGGTCATCGAGTGTAGATTGTAGTTGTCCCACTGGACCTTGACTTGATCTACTGTTCGACGTCATAGTTGTCGAATGCAATGATCCAAAATGTGGATCAGCTCATCCGTGAGTGCACTCTCATCCAATACCTACAAGGTACTCAAGTCAAAACATGAGTAAGATCACTTAAATAATGTCTCAAATAGAGACAAGAAAGACATCGTGCATACGCCTCAAGGATCTGGCAAGGCTAGTCAATAGGCCACGACCCTCTCTTTTCCACAATCTCGCAGGATCCCACGAACCTAGGAAATATTTTATCACCCTTTCCAACTAGATCGAACTCTTATGTGGTTTCTACCACAAGAAGACTCGATCACCAACTTCATAACTACAATCGACATGATGTGCATCAGCATAACTCTTCTGTTGATCATGTGCTTCCTTGATATTTTTTCTTTTGTTTGCATTTGTTCTTTCATTTCTTGGATCTCTTCTCTTCCCACGAGGACCTTATCCTAAATCCACTCCCAACTCCAAGGCATCTGACACGGTCGTCCGTAAGGAAACTCAAAAGCGCCATATTAATTGTGCTTTCGTAACTGTTGTCATATGCGAATTATACCACTGGAAAGAATTATTTTCAATGCTTCTATTGATCCATCACGTAATACACAACAAGTCCTCCAGGATTTGGTTTGTTCGTTTGGTTTGCCCGTCTGTCTCCGGGTGATATGCAGTACTAAAATTAATTTGGCTTCCCAATGCATCTTGGAACTAGTCCAAAATTGTCCGGTAAACACCGATACTTGATCGGGTATAATCCTCTCTGGCACACCATGTAGCCTCACAATTTCACTGATGAAAAATCTAGTTATGTCAGGTGTCTGATATGTCGTACGCACATGAATAAAATGAGCACTCTTCGTCAGAGTGTCAACAATCAAAAAAATCGAGTCGTGTCTCCTTACCAGTAGTGGTAATCCAACAATGAAATCCATCGAAATGCCCTCCCATTTCGATTTTGAAATAGCGTGTGGTTGTAGTAATCCTGCTAGATGTTTACGTTCACCCTTCACTTGCTGATATTCTAGACATCTGGACACATAGTTGACTATGTCTTCCTTCATCCATTCGAGATGAATAAGGGTCTAAAGTCTGCCCTCATCTTTGTGACTCCTGGGTGAGCCATGTACACTACTCTATGATCCTCGTTTAGGATCAAACTCCTCAACTCGTCATTCGGTGGTACGTAAACCTGATTCTTAAACCAATATAATCCATCTTCGTCAATGTAATTCCTTCAAATATTGGTACCATCATTGTGTTTTGTCCGAGAAAATCCTCGACCTCTTTGTACCAGTCATCATTGTGCTGTAAAGTCAGAATCTTTTCACGTAGATTCGTCTGAAGAGGCAACACCGAAAAGATGTGTGGTCTCCGACTCAATGCATCTGCCACTCGGTTCATGGTTCCTTTTATGTAAGTAATCTTGAAGTCATACTCGCTAAGCAATTCCGACCAATGTCGTTGTCGTGCATTTAGGTCACTTTGTGTAAAGATGTGATGTAGTCCACAGTGGTCTGTCTTTAGTTCAATTTTTTGTCCAACCAGGTAGTGTCTCCAAACCTTCAAGGAGTATACAATGGCTAACAACTCCAAATACTGTGTCACATAGTTCTCCTCATGCCTTCTTAGTTTCCTCGAGATCTAAGAGATCACTCGACCATCTTGCATAAAGACTCTACCTAAGCCTTCCTTGGATGCATCAGTGCATACCAAGAAGTCCACGTCCATGTCAGGATCCTTTAATATCGGTGTCATTGTCAACTGCTCCTTGAGCCTCCAAAATGCTTCCATGCATCTCTCGGTCCAAACAAACTTCTTGTTCTTCTTCTACAATTCCATGATCGGATTTGCTATCTTTGAAAATCCCTCGACAAACCGTCAATAGTATCCTACTAAACCCATGAAGATATGCACTTCTGGGACATTCGTCGACGCAAGCCATTCCATAATAGCCTCAACCTTTGTTGGATCCACGACGATACCTTCATCGAAGATGACATGCCCTAAGTAGTGAATCTTCGATTGATAAAATGAGCATTTGGACAACTTCCCATACAATTTATGCTCTCACAGACATTGTAGTACCAAGTGCAGGTGCTCGTCATGCTCCTTCATTGTCTGAGAGTAAATCAAATATCGTCAATGAATACTTGGACGAACTTATCCAAGTACTCGCGAAACACCCCGTTCATCAAACTCATAATACCCCTAAGGCGTTTGTCAGTCCAAACGGTAAAACATTAAACTCATAATAAACAAACCTCATCTTAAAGGAAGTTTTAGCGACATCATCCTTCTTGATCCGAAGCTGGTGATCCCCTAATCACAAATCGATCTTGGAAAACATCATCTCACCCTTCATTTGATCGAACAAATCATCAATCATTGGAAATGGATATCGATTCTTGATCGATGCCTTGTTCAATTGATGATAGTCAATGCAGAGCCTCCACGAGCCATCCTTCTTCCTTATGGAGAAAATAGGTGCACCCCATGGTGACACACTTGGACATATAATTCCTGGGTCCAACAACTCCTTCAGTTGAATTCTCAACTCCTGTAACTCCAGGGTTGGCATACGATAAGGAGTTCTCGCTATTGGTTCAGTCCTCGATTTTAGGTCTATGGTAAACTCCAATTCCCTCTCTGGCAGCATCCCAAGTAACTCCTCTAGGAAGATGTCTGCAAACTCTCTCACCAAAGGAATGTATTCTAGACCTTCCGCTACTCCCTTCTCATTTAACGCAAGGATCACATAAATATTACATCCCTTGCACATGCTCTTCCGTAACTGCAAGGAAGGGATAATCCTTAGGGAAACTCCCTAGTTCCGACCTACAATCACGTGTCTCTATCCCTCATCATCAACCAAGCTCAATCGTTTCATCTTATAGTTGAGTATCACCTCATGTGATTCCAACAAGTCCATACCAATAACGATGTCATAAGATCCTAAGATCATGATGTACAGGTTGGCCCTGGTGAAAAACTGTCCCAATTTAAGGGTACCACGCATATCCTTCCCATCAAACTTCTGTTTGGCTCTCGAGGCCATTTCTACCAGGCTAAATTCATCATGTTCGACTGCCTTTACCTTAATTCATTTTAGCATTGTACCGGAAATGAAACTCTCAGTAGCACTAAATTATATCAAAATAATAAGGGTCTGGTCGATGATGATACTTGACATCTTGAACACAGTCGATGGGTGCTCTTCCTGGCATTTATTCACCACAGAATGAATCCGATCGGACTTGCCCCAATATCCCACGGTAGTGGATCCAGATAATCCAGATGCTCTAGTCCTATCCACTAATAAATCACGTTGGTAGTGTGGCTCCCCACATTTCCAACACCCCTTCTTCGGTTCAGTACTCTTGGTACCCAAAGTAGAAGCTGACGGCCCACCGACCTGGAATATTGGTCTGTTTTATTGATCAAGCCTAAAATACTGCTGCTGCAGTCGATGTTGCTATTGATGTTGTGGTCCTCGATAAGGAGTCTGTTGTTGAGGCGTTGGTTGCCGAGGTGTATTGAAAGTGGATCCCCTCTGGAAGCAATGATATGATGGCATATGTCAGGCTGGTGTCTAATGCTACAGTGCACTGGATGACACCTGCCCTGTCGGCATCACTGGAGTCCTGATCTGACACCCATTCATAAGCTCCTCCTCCATTATGAGGGCCTTTTCAATGACATCATGCAAGGTCGGAGGAATTAGAATCCTAACCTTTGCACGTATGTTGAAATTAAGGCCAAACAAGAACTTGTTGACCTTAAGTTTCTCGGTATTAAGGTGCATATCATACCAAAGCAATTCCACAAAATGGGCCTCGTACGCGGGCACTGTGCGGTTGCCCTGTCACAAGGCGATGAACTCATTGAGCTGACCCTCAATGAATTCCTCTGAAAGGTACCTCTCTCGAAACCATTCCTTGAACAATTCCCATGACATGTCGTTGACGACCATGTTCAGAAGTGGCAAAAGCATCTTCCACCATAGAAGAGTGCTCCCCCTTCAATTGAAAAACCACCATGCAGACCTTCATGATGGAGGTCGTAATCACGAAGCGTGAAGCACATCACCTTGATCTACAACCATGACTTGACGGTGTAGCTATCCACGAAACTTGAGGACTCGAGAACGCATCTCTCTTGAGTTCTCGGTGGAAGCTAACAGTGTTGGCTCAAGCACGTTGTAGACCCTCAAGGGTACAGGTGCCCTGGCCTCACTCAAAACAGATGGTGAATCAAGGCCTTTTGAAAATCCCTGGAAGGGCCTTGTTAGACCATCATCATCCCTTCAACCATCGAATCTATCCCAAGGAATGGTTCTTCCCCTTGGGGGGTCATACTTCGAGGGGTCAGGCTTCTCAGGAGGCATCACACCTCCTTCCACGACACCAAGTTGTGAACCTATGTGGCGTGCTCTAATTGAGATCACCACATGGACATGCTAAATTTTTTAGTTAGCGCTAGGTTAAAACTCAAGGGTTTACTGCTGTGGAAAGCATGGCGATCCATAGTCATAGGGTTGAACCCACTCTGATACCATATGTAAGCACCCCAATCGTTATGACTACAAGTGAAGCTAAACACGCAAATTTTTTTTAAAACAAGATGACCACAACGATTGCAGTTAAACAACAAAACTGGACGGCGAGCACCATGCCTGCCAAACAGGCAATAGGAAACAATGACTCAATGCATTAGCACATCGAGAAACTGGGCGAACATGCAGAAATCAAGAAAGATAGAAATGACTCCCATCCTAACACAAACACGACAACGCTTACACGCTAAAGTACAACACCCACACATCCCAACAACATGTCGACATGACACGAGATGGCATCACTCAAATTAAATTGTGCAAGATCTTAACGACTTCACCAACAAACCCTAAAGTGGATGGATTAATAGTATCCTTCTACTCACTAATTCCAATAGTTGCAAGCATCTGATGCTTATGGAATCGGTCTACAAAATCGAGCGCCTAGCATGTGATAATCCATTATTGGTAACTAGAAGTCCATACATTATGATATGTAGTAAACTACTTATAATAAAATATGCATTTACCAAAATGACATACCTTCCAGCTAGTTGGCGCAACCAACTTTCCGCCAGTGATGTGGCACCTAAATATCTTCTCAAGAGGTGCACTAGCAACATTTTAAATTTCTAAAAAAAAATTCTTAATGATATAAGAAAGGAGTAAAGGTCCTTCACATTCAAACACAACATCATTCCAAAACACAGTCATATACAGAAATTCCGCGACCACAATAATATAATGGAACTATTATAAAAATTTCCAACACAATTACAATGTCAATTTACATCATTTTTATAATTTGAACACATTATTCAGAAATGCTTTTAAAGGCACAACATTGCACATTGGGATTAAGATTTTGTATATATATATGAACATTAATATTTAAATTAACAGAATTCAAGTTGACATGAACAGATTCTTTTTTCCACAATACTTATTTTGGGAGTGAAAATATTGTACCAGCTAACTTTCATGGAATTAACCTGTACTATTCACCATTTAACAAGGTATTAACACTAATTAAATAATCAAAATCATTGTCAGCAACCAAGTAGCCATCGATAATAACGGTTGTTGGATCTAAAGTTTAAACGAAGTAGTAAAGGAATCAAAGGCCCATTCAAATGGCATTGGCAGAACGCAGTAGTAGAACACTACCAATGTTAAACGTTGATTTACCAACCCTATCCATTATTCCCAACAAAATCGCAGGCATATAAAAATGAACGCAACCATATAATGAGTTTGCAATCACAAGTATAATTAAAATCGTGGTTAAAGCATGTAATTTTGCAGTCAAATGAATTGAAGGGCTATATGAGAAGAAAACGCAGTCTGTTGCAACATAATAATTGTTGTCTATAAAATGCCATTCTAGTTGCTATTACCTAAATCGATTCGTTGCCAGTATGTCAGTTCACTATCCATACATAAATGTGAATCCATGAAATCACGAGCAGTGGCAAATATACCGCCGTTCATGCCATTTAAGGTAGAAATTCACAGTCACTTAAATTTGTTGTTAATAGCTATGAATTTTGTTGTCTATTAAAGGTGCAAGTTGTCTGTTAAAAATAAAATTGGAACTATATATTGTTGTCCAAAGCATGGCTAATGTCTAACATTTCTTATTGTCTAACATATTATATTTCTACAATAATTAAAACATATTAATTGCTACCATATTAATCGCTACCAAACCTTACACGAAATTAATCGTTGCCATGTTCAATTCGTTGGGTAACATAACATCGTAGTGTATCAACGCCAAGAGAGATCACAGTAAAATAAGATAATTCAAAGTAACAATGCCCAGAAAAGTCAAAATAAAATTGCATCGTAACATCAGGTCGTTATCTAATGCTAATCAATATTGCAGAGGAAAAGAAAACGCAAGCCAGAGTATGAAAACCGCAGGGAAAATCGCCATCAAATATATATCAATAACGCATAGGGTAGATCTCAGGCTAGATGTGTTAAGCGCAAGGTAAGTTCACCTTTAAAACATATCAAATGCATAGGGAAATTTTCCAGGAAATGTAATATATATTGCAAACTTAAGTTGCCCGGAAAAGTATTGAAAACGCAGAGATATACTTCGCCAAGAAATGCATTAGAAACGCAGACTTAAATTTTTCAGGAAAGGTATAAATCATAGAGGATATTAAGAAGATCATGGAAAGAAAAGATAAACAATCATAGAAGTATTCAATCGCAAAGGCGCAAGGAAAACCATCAACTAGGAACAATCAATAGGGGTAGACAGTTGGGTAAGCATCCTTCGCTCATCATCCATGCACAGAAAAGCATGGAATTAGGATCTATAGGTATATTAACACTGAAGTGACGACCATCGATCCAGATCTTGGCCGACTTCTTAGGCATAGACTAATGATCTGGGGATGAGGACGAAGTAAAAAGCGCAACTCTTCACAACCAATCAATAAAACCAATAGGACAAACACACCATTCTGGGATCGATTGCCAAGGGAGTCAAATCAAGTAGTGGGCTTAAGGCTATGGTGAATTTAAGTTCTTTATTAAAATGCTAAGTCAAACACTTTCTCTACACAATTAAAATTACAGAAATGAAAGCATAAGATCAATAGTAATCTACCATGCAAAATAACTCATGTGTACCGTAGCCCAAGGTGACAGCTTTGAGTCCTTGTTCCATGATCTCTGTGTAGATCTTGCTTGCCGACCGATGAGACTTCACCGGTACCTCCCAGCCAATGCTAGGGGTAATCTTCTTCCTCCTTATCCCCCCAAGCCGCAAAGGGGCCATACACACTGAACCAGAGAACAATTAGCTCCCAGCTCACCTCGTAAGGTCGAGCTACCACTCCTCATTGAGCTGGGTATCCCAACTCCCACAAGATAAGTCAATCAAGTCAAAAATTCTGCAGCGTAACGTTACGCATAACAGACCAGCTCCATACTCCTCCTCCTCTATCCTTTCAAAATATTTTCTAAGAGATTTATTTCCTAAATTCCCTTTTAATTTAATTTCCAATAATTAAATTCAGAAAAATCCTCACCGTACATGTGTCACCCATCCCCCTCGTTGCACCATAAATTAATTTCATTAATTATTTAATTACTCCTATTTCCCTCACCCACCCAAAAGCATTCCTAGAATCCCTCCTAGGTGTCCCCATATTCCCTCACACAATTTAATGACTTACCCCCTCACTAATTTACTAGTTGAGTTCAATTTAAAAAGTTCTTAAAGGCAAGATACCTTACTAAGTTAGTCATTCTTCTTTTTCCTTATGTTTCCCTTTCCCTTTATGTTTCCCCCTTTTTCCCTTAGTTTCCTAATTATTTTAAATTTCCGTCTTTCCATTTTTATCTAAAACTCAAATTATCAAGTGTAGGAAATTACCCTTTTCCCCTTTTTTCTTTTTAATTAATAAATTTTTAATTAGCATATGTAACAAAACAATTAATTCCCCTTTTTTAAAATTTAATCCCCAAAAGTAATTTGATTTTAATAATTTAATCAAGTTTCTTACCCCCTTTTATCACATGTTTAAAGATGTTTACTATTGTTTTTATTTTCTTACCACAAGTATTGCTTTAGACCTAGATTTTAATTTCCGAGGCTAGGCGACATTTTATTAGGGAAATTGTTTTTAAATATTTCTAATCACATTATCCTTTATAATGCCATCTAGTTTTATTCACTTATTAGTTAACAACATGACTTTCCCTTTAGGATGCACTAGGTGCTCCAAGTGTGCCACTTGCCTCATTTTGCTTCCCTTGTGTGACGTGCCCTTCAGGACACACTACGTGCTCCAAGGGTGCCACTCGCCTCTTGACTAACTTGGTAGACATAAAAAAACTCTGGAGTCAATCCTCCGTCAGGTGATATTGTGGGAGACTAAGGGCCTCTAAGGAATAAGGCCCCTACCTTATTGCGCACCCCTTAGAATCATCATGAGCGACTGCTACAGTCTTCCCTCATGGCATCATGGGTCTTCTCGAACTAAGTAATCGTTAACCTACATTTCAAACCACGACAGGAGTCCTAGTAGGCTGTGGCAGGGCTGTTGTCCACACCTCTCCCTCAACGTCTCTGGTAGTCATGCGTGACCCCTTTACTCCACATGTGAGTCTGGTCGGCAAGCTATCTTCATCCTACATCATCAACGAATCATGTCAGAAATAAAATCCATAATCATAACATCTAATCAAATGTACATAGGTCATATATACAACAATCAAACCCCAATTGTCCACTCCCTTACTCGATCCAGAGTCCAAGGGTTTCATCGATGCCTCTGCATCCTCGAGGTCCAAAATCCTACACACTCAGGAGAACCAAGTCAATAACACCTGTCTATGTCAATACAACAAAATGCATGTCATCATATCCATAATGTCTCATAATCATAATCAAACACCCAATAGTATAATAATCCAGATCACTTGCAAGCAAGTGTCCTCAAAGAATAAGTTAACTCGGTGCACGCAAGAGTGGGATGTTACAACAACCAGTAAGGCAAGGCGTGTTTGTTTGAAAAACTTGTGAAGTATTTCTTTGGGCATAAACAGTAATTCATGGCAAGCGAAGGGATGTGCCAGTACCAACGTGGGAAGCCATCACTATCCAGCGAAAAAGGTTGCCATTGCCATTACAATGTGAATTATTGGAAGGTGCACTATTATATATGGACAAATATTTCACTAAACACACCCTATGATAAAAAAAATTATACAATGTAAGGTGCCTTCAAATCAAAGAGTACATATATCAACATTACTTAATTTACTGCACAATGCATGTTTATGTTCAAAAATTGAAAATAAAACTACCAAAAATAGAAAAAATGTTATATCGATATTAAAGAAAAACCACAAGTGTGGCATTCACGATAGGATGGTCCAGAATTGATTCAATCCTCTGCCCATAAAAGGGTAACAAATTTTTGCGGTGCATGTTTATCTTAAAAAATTGAAAATACAACTACCAAAAATAAAGAAGTTATTGTATCGATAGACAATCACGAGTGGATGGTTCAAAACTGGTTCAATGCCCTATAAAAGGAAAGAGTAAGTGTTCTGATCTGGTGGGATTTAATGAATCTTTATTGTTCTTGTGATGGTTTCGCTCCCATCCCAATCCTTTTTCTTGCAACTGGTGAATGTTGATAAGTTTTGGTTGTTGCTTGAGTCGAGTGGTTCATGCCCAGTGTCCAATAGTTGGATCATTGCTTTTAGCTGAAGTGAACCAGTTGCCCGATCTAATTAAATATAAAAAAATGAATATAACCAATAATTGCATGAAAGAAAAATCGAGTTCAACGGTGATAAAAACCAATATAACCAAAATCAATATAACCAGTAATTGCTAGAAAGCGAACCTGTAACTAGTAAATTTCTATTTCATTTGATTATATGTAGTAACCAGAAATTGCGTTTATTTGGGTAAACAAATTGGTTATGCGCTTCACTATTTGGCCATGATCCTACTAAATCACTACTCTCAACTACCACTCGGTTTCTTGGTTATGTTATTATTTGTGAAGTACCTACCATCTGTGCCACCTTCCATGAACCTATAGTTTATGCCATGAAGTTTCAACACCCACACACAAGTTAAGGTGACTACATGGACCCACCACCTAACCTATGACATATCGGACTTGGTACTTTTGTAGAGTGACGATTTTATGGGTGAAATATTACAAATGGCACAACCAACAGATGTCAGTGTTATGTTGTCAATGCTTATCACAAATGGCAATGCCAATATCACATGCCTGCCAATTGGTGAGGAAAACCTGCTCTGAAGTTGTATCTGTAGCTTGACTTTGCAATGCCCAATAAGCCTAGACACAGCCAATACATTTACATGAACATGCTCGAACCCTAGTCTTTTGTACAACAAATGTTAATAGGATCGAACACTAGTTTTTTGTATAGGAATGGGCATTTGAAAGACAAGAATTCATTGAAGGGGATTCCCTGGGATTTGATAAAGGAGGACATGTTGTTCATCATTAAAAATTAGATACATTAGAGTGATTATCATAATAATAATCCATCTTTATTTAATAACACTTACAACTTCAAGGTTTTTTCGTTGTGTGTGGTACCTATTTAGGGTTTTTACTCCGCTTATTCTCACCATGTTTCGATGATGCAGGTAGGTGGGATGCCATTTCCGTTAACAGTTTCATCAAAAGGAAGGAAACCATCATAGAGAACCATCGATTGGTTCCTCGCTATCCTTCCATGCATTGCAGTCGAAATTAACACAGTGTGTAGTATATTGCAGGAAGATTAAATGAACACAGTGTGTATGATATTACAGGAAGATTGATTAGAAGAAGAGATATTGCATTATGGTACATCCATCCTTGATCACCTTCGTTGATTTGGTTGGATTTTAGGAAACCATACAGACGCAAGTGACAAGCGTTCCTGTGGGGAAATCAAATTGAGGTCCTTCTTGGCTTAAATATGGACAGAAGCCTAGGTGACAATCTTTCCAGGAAATAAAACTCATGTTCTTCTGCATGGATGAAATATGGACATAAGTCCATGAAGGGATCACCTTATCTCAGGTATATTATTTTATTTTTTTGTTATCCCAAGTATATTATGTTCTTTGTTGTTAAAGTTGCGCCATAAATCTTCATCGTGTAACTTCTATCATACCCCTTCTTGATCATCCACTTTTTCCTTTCCCTTACATTTGCATGCACACCCGTACCACCCAAACCCATCGCAATTATATCCTTCAACCCACATTTTTCCAGCGTTATTTAAATTCCCTGCATTTACACGTTCACTCTGGTTATTATATGGTGACTTTAAATTTCCAAAGTTTCTAGGGCTATTAATATTTTATGTTTAATCCCTTAACCTTTTTGTTTAATCGTTTGGTGTGTGTGCATGTATGCATTTAATCCTTTCATTCTAGCATTTACTATGCTTATATGTTAAACTTAAATTCCCAAAGTTATCAATGTTATTAAAATTTAAGGAATTGTGGTTAAAATTTTAAATGGAAAAATATTGCTTTTGAATGTTCACTGGTGGTGGCATGTGTGATGAGCATCCTAACGATTTCCCATTTTTTTTTATTCAGTTAACTCTTTGATGTAGGATATAAATGTGATGATGTTCAAACATATTATTTTCTTATTATTGACTAATTTCATCCTTCACCTGTTTGTTAAATTGTTTTTTTCCTAAGTTGAAAACTATGTTTTTCAACGATGATATGATTATTGTAGTTTTAAAGAATATGAGCAATAATATAACTATTTCAAAGATCATCTGTCAGGAAAAACTATTCCTTGACAAGCAAAGCCCGCTATAAACCTACACTCTACATGTTAATTCAACAATGTTATTTTGTTTTCCTGTCCATTGTTATCTTTCTCATCATTCATGTCTAATCATGTCCCCTGAGTTCTTGACAAGCAAATTTTGCTCAACTAATATCACCCCAACCCTAGCCCAGCAAGGACTACGTTTCCATGCAACACTTGTTATATTAGCAACACATATTTACTATTAATTGTTTTAAAAGGTGTAAAGACACATCGATAAAATGAAAAATAATTTAATAGAGTTATATGTTTTGTATTCATAGAATGTGTATATTAAAATAAAAAAGAAAAGGAATTGATAGGAAATGGTTGTATGATGGGAATATATTTTATAGAGATATACATTATCATAGCTTATCAATTCAAAATTACTAATCATATATATCAATTATATAGGAGGTATTTATTAAAGTCTTTCTATAGTAGTTATTTGTAAAATTCATAATTTTACAAGAACATTTATGTTCTTCATAGTTTTATAGTTTCT
>JASDQU010816041.1:22009-33958 GCA_032191745.1 Picea mariana
CATTATTACTTTATAATTTTAATGTTAATTTATATATTATTTAATAACATATATACATAGTATATTATTTACAATAAATGTAATAAATACAATAATTATTAATATGAAATAAAATCCTACCATTAAAATATACAACTACACTATATAATAATCATTGATAAACCTATAATAATCATCCATAAACCATTGCATCCTTGTTGAACTTGTCAATCAAACAATCTATTCAATTTTTTATTATCATTCATTATAATCATAAAGTACTTCCTTATGTAAATGGTGATTGTATCCACATTTTTTCATGTTGAGTCAAATTATAGATAGTGAATACCTTCTATACTTCCATAAGAGATTGTTCCTTCTAATTTTTTCTCCACATGTAACTCTTTTTATAGGTTCAAATTCAGAGGGGGGTAGGGTATGTATACCTTTGTAGACTTTACCAGTCAAATCGTTGGGTGGAGGAGGGTCCCTTGTCCCACAAACAAGGGGGTCTCATACACCAATTTGGTGTGTTGGCTTGGTCGTGACCTTAAAAATAGATTATTATTAGTTTGAAATGCTTTCTATCTTATTTTCTATACCATTAATTGTATTAATTGTTAAGCAAAATTTATGATACCATATACTATTAATTGTTAAGCAAAATTTGTCCCTTGTCCCACAAACAAGGGGGTCTCATACACCAATTTGGTGTGTTGGCTTGGTCGTGACCTTAAAAATAGATTATTATTATTATTATTATTAGTTTGAAATGCTTTCTATCTTATTTTCTATACCATTAATTGTATTAATTGTTAAGCAAAATTTATGATACCATATACTATTAATTGTTAAGCAAAATTTATGATACTATTAATTGTATATTATTGTTAAGAAAAAATTATGATAAAATGAAGTATGTAATATATATATATATATATCACATTTATTTTTATGTACATTTTCATCTTTATCTTATTTTTATGTATATTTTCATATTTTATTTATAATGTATATTTATTTTTCATCTTCATTTTATTTTATGTACATTTTTATGTTAGTCATATTAATAAATGTATATTTACATTTTTTATTTCCCTTCCATTTTATGAAGATGAGGGTGAGCATAAGGTGAATGAAGATGAGGATAAGGTGAAGAGTGGATGTATGCATTGTTGTTAAATTTTTAATTTTGTTTTAAAATTTTGGATGTATAAAATTATGGCTTTAAATGAGATAATGATTATATATTTAATTAATATATAATTATTTATCAAAAATTATAAGAGTAGCATCTTTAATAAATTGAGTAGTCTAATAATTAGCATTGATTGATCATAACTAATAGTAAATAACTTTATACAAAATTTTAACATGTTGAGACTCTTCTTTTTATGTGATTCACGTTCCAACTTATTCTTCCCTATAGACAACAATTGGAGTGATTTTTGTTTTTTTTCATGTGATGTAATATGTAGATTGAAAATGATCACTTGTGTTTCTTGCTTACTTTCTTCTAATTTGAGTTGTATCTTCTACATTAGCACATGTTTTCTTTAAAAAAAAGTATGTATATCAACATTTAAGGAATTTGGAATTGATGTAGGTAATTTTCTTCATTTATTTCATATCTTAAATTTAGTTTATATTTAGTTTATATTTGTGTTTATATTGGCTAATTTTCATATTTTTTCATTTATTTTTCTTAATATTTATTACATAAAATACATCTTTGAAAGATGATACAATGAGAAATATCTCCTTAAAATAGTTAGCCAACCTCTAAATTGAAAGAGAATGAAGTTCATTTTTACCAAAATCTTTATTTATTATTATTATTTTGAAATTCCCTTTAACTATGAGTTAATTGATTTTCATATCCATATTTATGTACCATATTTTGTCAATATTATAACCTTAACTATATTATTATAAACTCCCCTTTCTAATGACCTCCCTGTAACTCCATCAACCATATTAAACCATATTATTGGAAAAATACCTTATATTTTGATCATAAAGTTTATTGAATTCTCGTTGTAACTCCCTCCACCATATTATTAATAACTCCCCTATATTTTAGATATAAAGTCTAATGACCTTTCCCCTAAGTTACAAAGGGCCCTCCTTGTACTCACTTTGTTATGTTTTCTCGAGCTGACAAAATAAAGTTTAATTTAATAAAATACATGTAATTTAATAAAATAAATACTTTGATACTTTCCAAGTTCATTCCCTAAGCTCTCTTTAAAACCTTGGTGTGGTTTATAAGACTAAATAAGGTCATTTTAAACTTTATCTCTCTAAATCAAACAAACAATTACATTTTCCCTTCCTCAAGAATGACCAAACAAGACGACCTCAATCCCCATAAAAAACCAAATAAGGTTATTTGGAACCTTACTTCCACATCAAAGACCAAACAAGGTCATTCTAGACCATGTTATAAGAAGAATTTTGAAAATGAACATTTCTAAATCAAACAAATAATTACATACATTTCCCACTTAATATGAGGAATTTTGAAAATGATTCTTTCTGAATCAAACAAATAATTACATACATTTCCCACTTGATATTTGAAGCATTTTTTATATAGGTTATCAAGATCAAAGAGTCATTGAGACCTTATTTTAGGAGGATTGATCTGTCAAAATCAATATTTTTGTTTATTTGATATATCAAATAAGTAATTTTATTTTTCATTAAGATATTGATTAAAAAAATTATAAAAAATAGATAATGTATGTATAAAAAAAATGAAATTAGGTTAACAAGTATAAATGGTTTATCTTATAAGTGATAATATGTACATATAGAGACAATTAGAAGTAGTGAATAGATAATAATCATATGCAATTTTGGAGAGAGCATGTTAAAATATAAGTCAATGAGAGTCAATGAGGAAAATGAAGTGGATAGAAAACAACATGATATAAAGGTTTGATTTAAAAGGTGGAAAGATAATAAAAGGTGTAATTTATCTAGGGAGGATAATATGTGCTACCTAGGGAGGTACTCAAAAGGGCGATAATAAATCTAGTATGGTCATAACCATGGAATGGGCTCACTTGATAGTTGGTGGGTAGTAAATAGGGCCACTAGGTAGTTAAATGAAATGAATATAATAATGAGGTGTAGTTCGCATAGATCCCTATGAATGCTCATGAGAATGTATAAATACAAATGAGTATCATTATATTAGATATGTTGGACGTATAATATTTTATTGTAGAAAACATGGCTTGTGGAGTGATTCCTTGCATAAGGAGTATTTGATGGCATTACCCTACGTTAAAGATTCTCTCTATATTCTTGTGTTGTCAATTGTTTGGACGCATTTTGATATTTGAAGTTAAGAGTTTATTCTCAAATTAAAGGTTTATATTTTATCTTTTATTTATCAAGGTTTACTACAAAAGGCATATGAGTGAAAAGGTGGAAGGAAGATGAAAGGTCATGTATGAGAGTATGAAGATCAAAATTGAACACTAAAAGTTATCCCAAGAAATAAATAACTAGCAAATAAATATTAGAGGTTAATTGATCAATTTGCATATCCAAATCTAAATAATCAGACAGGATAGGCCATAAGACACAATTATGTTTGTAAATTATGTACTTAGACAATTAATACATGAGTAAACAATGGATTCATGTCTATGTGTTGGTTCTATCATCGTTGTGTCTTAATGAATATTTGATTAATGCATGAGAGTTGGTGCTAGTATGTGAGACCATTAATTGTATGTTGTTACTCCAAGTTAGTAAGATTTTGGACACCATAACCTATGAGAAATATCTTTGATCTAGGATAGAAGAAGTGATTTGTTGACCCCAACCAACTCATGATTTCCACAATTGATTATGTTTCCCCTTATCTTAGGCTTCTAATATTTAAAATCCATCTGCTCCCTTGAGCCCTTGATTTAAGTTAGTTAAAGAAAATGATTATATTGTGCTCTCCCCTCCCCCAATCCTTGATATGAACTAAACAAAACAAGTGATTTTGTTCCCCATAACCCCTTCCTCTCCCTCCCCTTACTGAACCTATAACGAGTTTGTCATCTTACATAGCCCAAAGGGCTTGGAAATAGTGGTGCAGAATGATGAATTTTTCACCATTAATCAAGGTTCCATTTTCCATGAGGGTTTTATTTAGCACTTTAAGATATTCATGGGAAAACTTAGAGGTAGTTTTCAAATGTGTGAGGCATGCACAATGCTACTTACACACATACATAAGTGGATCAAATCTCACCTCATGAAGGCTTTCCAAATAACATATTTATCTAGGACCTTAAGGTAATCATGAAACCACCAAGAAAAAGTAGTGAAATGTGTGAGGCACATATAGCTACATGTCAATACACAAATGTGGACCAAATCTCACCCCATAATCCCTTAAAACCTGCATAAACTTTAATGGATATCCCATATCCAATTGATAAAGTTTTAAGTCTTACATAAAGAGGTGCATGGTTCAAATCTCTCCCCGTGTGCAATTGGGCACATTATACTTACCCACATATTAAAATGAGTATTTATATTATGCTAATGCAGAGTCGAGATTTGTAGCTTCCCATTGATCAAAAGCATTCACATATAAAAAAAGAGATCGCCATATTACATAAGTTGTCTACATTAACGTTACTTATTCATACCAAATCATTTCAAGAATATGATATTATTTTAATAATAAGATGTACTACATCACATAGATAGTAATAAAAAGTGAAAAAATTGTATAAAACATGATATTCATATTGCTGATAATGTTAAAAACTAATAAAAAGCAATACCACTACTTTTAAAAAGTTAAAGCAAAATTGCATTTCAAAACCAATTTCCAAATTAATAAAAAAAATTGATACAAACATTATCTTGTAAATGATCTTTATATCATAATTATTATCCACATTTGTACAGTCCACACCCACACACTTCTTGAAAATAAAATAATTATATAATCCCACCACAAAGATATACCCTAAACTATATGATAATCATGGTTAGGGATTAGGATACCCCATTGCATCAAGTAGACTCATAAAGAATGTTGTAACATAACAATTGTGATTAGTATTCACATTTAGGAGTTGTTTTATAAATGATTTCATGAAGGAAGCATTATATTAAACTTTTTAAAAGTTGATAATGAAGTGTAGTGTCATTGATTTATATTTATATATATATATATATTTAATATTTATTTTTTAAGAATTTTTTTTTTTGATATTTAAGATAAAATTTAAATTTTTTATGGCATAATTGTTAGGTTAGTAATCTATGAATTGATTATATATAATTTATTAAGAGTTAGTTCATTAAAAATAAACATGTTACAAAGTGAGATTTAAATCTAAGAAGAAAATATAACAACTTTTCTTTATAATCATTAACAAATAAACAAGAAATTATAAATAAAAATAATTAACTATAATACACATAATTATAATTATAAAGCATATATCAAATATATATTATGATATTTTTTGAATTCAAACACAACTTATATCTATAACCATTATGATTATTTAAATATGTTGTATAAATATCATTTTTTAAATATATGATTAATTTTATTAACTATAATTACACTTATAGATGATAACCTTAAACGATAAGGTTGTACCAATTCCTATTAGGTTGTACTAGTTCCTATAAGGTTATATCAATTCTTACCAGCAATTGTACTAATTTCTATTAGATTGTACCAATAAAGTTGTATCAATTCTTATCAGCGATGGTACTACTTAGATTGAAAGGTTGTATTAGTAAGTAAAGTTGTACCAGTTTCACAAGATTGATATTCTTGCCTTATAACTTATATCACAAAAAATATCTTACCTCATCCTCCCATATATTATGATATTTTTGAATTCAAATACAACTTATATCTAAAAACATTATAAACATTTCAAACATGTTGTATGAACTTTCATTTTTTGAATACATAATTAATTCAATTAACTATTTTTAAATTGCATTTTCTTATGTGATAATATGGTTTATATGATTCACACTCCTAGTAAATTGAATAGCCTAATAATAATAAACCAATTACTGTAACCTTTTTTTTTCGAGCAGAAAATTTCTCAATATATTAAAATATATGTTTTTCTCAAAACAATACATATAACTGTAAGTTTGCATCCATCTCCAAAAGACACTACCAAAGAAATTCTTTCACAATAGACCTTCAAGTGCTTTAATAATATACAAAACTTCACATATAGCTTCATCAAAATCATAAAGATACATATAAAATTGGAGTAGGGGAGTCACCCCAGACCTGCTAAATAACAAAACTACCAAAATTAGAGTTAAAACCAGTCACAAAAAGAGATGGATAAAGTGAGTGGGGCCCTCGTGACCATCAATCTATTTGTTGTATTGGATCTTTCCTTCTGGCATTTGCAACGCTTTTTTTTGATAAGGTGTCCGCCTCCCCATTTTCCTCCCTGTAGATGTGAGAAAAACTGATGTTGTTGAAAGAAATTTTTAATTCTCGAATCGGATCCAGCCAACCCATCAGTGAAGAGACTTGAAGAGTTCCCCTATTATTCAACCAATATATCATGATTTTTGAGTCTCCCAAGACTTGTAGTTGATCAATGTCCAACCGGGTAGCCAAGATTAAAGATGCCCACAATCCCAGAAGCTCGATCCGAGTGTCTGTTCTCGGTCCACAGTTTAGAGTCCACCTATAATAAATATTTCCATATTGCTTTATAATTCCCCCAACCCCACTCAAGAGCCCATTTTCTTGGGTCGCTCCATCAAACCATGCTACATAAACCAAAGTTATAGCATGTGTCTTTTTAAACCTGGGACTCTTCCTTTTTTGAGGCCTCCTTCCAAAAGCGTTTTCCAAAACTCTGAAAGTTTAAGAGCAACCCCTTGTAAGGAAGGAGTACGAGAATCAAATATGCACAAATTTCGTTCCAGCCAGATAAACCAATGGACCAACAAGGGAAGAAAATTATAAACCTTCTCTAGTTTCAACCAAGTGTCAAAACAATTAGAAATAGAGTTGCCACCCCAGGATGAACTTAGACTATAGGTTGTAGTTAAAAACTGCCAAAGTTTTTGAGAAAAAGTGCAGTGAACAAACAAGTGTAACCCCAACTCAAAATCCATCGAACATAATGGGCAAATACTAGGGCCATTCCGGCCTCTTTTCTAAAGGTTTTCCCAAGATAAAATTTTACTATCCACTACCAGCCAAGTGAACAGTTTGATTTTGTATGGAAGATCCCACAACCACAGTTGTTTCCTCCACCCAACAATTTGGTGTGGCCAAATTTTCTTTGTCAAAGTGTTATATACATTTTTAACAGTGAGAATACCCGACTGGTCACCACCAATCCAAAGTAGAATGATGTCTCTAGGCTGGAGATGTATACCAGAAATAACAAGAGACTTACAAAAGGAGGACCACTCAAAATCCAAGTTCCCCGATAATCCCAAGTCTAAACTGCTTATCCATTGATCTATTATGAGCCCTGATGAAGACAGAGCTCTGGCTTGATAAAGGTAACGGATATCTTTTAACTTTAAGGCCAACAGAAGTTCCTAGGATAGTAACGAGGAATCACCAATGCCTAGGATCTTTTCTAATCCAATCAATACCGAGTGCCCATTACCCGGGTTCCAACTTAGCCAGTGGGTGATGAGTGGAAGCGACTTCAACAAATTTTTCCAAGTCTGTGAAGCCAGTGGTCGAATTACTGTAGCCGATCTAAGCCAGGTTGCAACAGATACATAGGGAAGATACTTATCCTTAATCACCTTGTGCCATATACCATCTTTCATTAACACCCACCACAAGGAATTTGCGGCTAAGGCTCGATTGAAATGGAAAATATTCCTAAGGCCCCAGCCTCCGACAAACTTCGGTTTGGAAATCAACTCCCAATCAACGAGATGATAATGTTGTGTAGAGTCGCCACCCGACCAGAGGAAGTCAAAGACCAATAGTTGAATCTTAGAGAGCACAAAAGCCGAAATCGCCACTAAGGCCATCCAGTACACAAACTGAGATTCTAAAACCACCCTTACTAGAGTGCAATGGCCACCAAGAGATAACCAGCCATTGCACCGGTGACTGCTCCTGTTTTCAAATTTTGTAATAAGCCATCTCCAATCTTCAAATGTTGATCTCTCCACTTTTATGAAATATCCCAGGTACCTAAAACCTTCAGACAACTCGACGAAATTGATCGTAAAAGCATTCTTAAGCTAATCCAAGGCTTCCCCTTGTACCAATTACTGTAACTTGTAATAAGTAATTTTACATCAAAATTGGTTTATTCAAATTCCACTTTCCATGTGATTTATATTTTTTCTTATCTTTCCTCATAGATATGGAATTGGAATGATTTCATTGTTTCCCATGTAATACGGAGAAGGATTACATGTGTTTTTTATTCACTTTCTTTTAAGGTTAAGTTGTTTTTGTTACTTCAACTTTTAGTTGTTTTTCAAAAAATCTTATACCTTAGTTATGAAATAATGGGAAGGGTATACCTTCATCTATTAAATTAATTTAGATATACTTTTATATTAGCCAATTTATTTACTACTTCATTTATTTTTCTTAAGATGAGTTATAATTATACATTTAAGAAAGATGGTATATAATTGAGTGTATTGTGAAAGTTTTTAATTTGATTTCTACATAGTTAGACACACTAAATCTATGTCGTCTACTTTATACTCAATACCATCCTCAAAATAAAATAAATAAAATCCTCGAAATAAAATAAGAGAATTACCCACCAAAAAAACAAACAAACAAACTTTATTTTATAATTATTATATATTGTATTATTCATTATTTACATTGAGTTTATCCCACCATAAAAATATATCTAAACTACGTGATCATCATGTCTAGGAATAGTACACACCATTGTATCAATTGCATCAAAAAGCTCGTAAAGTATGAAACATACAAACTGTGATTATTATTCAATTCTAGGACTTGCTTTATACTTGAATTCATGTAGGAAGCAATCTATTAAGCCTTTCAAATGTTGATTTACCATAAAGTTCATACTACTCATATTTACATTTTTTCATGTTGATCCAAATGATGGTCGAATTAATATATGTACTTCCTTGTACTTTCACATGTGTGAAAAACGGTGCCAACTTTATAGGTCTATTTATCTTTTTATGTGAGTTAAGGTGAAATAATGAGCTTGTTGTAATTTTGATTAATTTGCATGCAATGCAAAACATTTATTGTGTATTTATTTTAAGTTTTTGTTTCACATGTTTAAAGTGTTTTATTTACATTAATACTTTATTTACATCAATACGATATATTAATATTTTTTCCATGGTTTTATATCGAGGTCAATCRTGGTTTTATATCGAGGTCAATTAATGTGTAAAGKGCATATTTTTCATTAAATCTATGGTTTGAAGATATAGAATATTAGATTGTGAATATCATTTATTATAGATTTGGGATATCAACTAACTAAWGTTAYTTATTGGTTTAATTTTGTTTCTATAACATTTTTTTATTATGATTTATTTGATCATTTAGCTCAATCTATATAAGAAGAACTTGGTGTATCATTTTTTTGGGCGATGAAGGCTATGTGTTGTGGTTGCTATTTTTCACGATAATTGTGTTTCTCTTAAGTTGCCTCACATATTTGGAAGTTGTCACACATGTCTTAATAAGTTGAATAGAAGCCACCACACATATGAGGAAGCCGCCACACATGTCTTCATAACTTGAAAGAATTATGAAGGTACAGAAGAGCTCACATATTGATTATGTCGTTGATGATCTTCTTGGGGGCAGATAAGCAGAGCTACTTTCCCTACCCTACTATTGAAGAGGTTGTGCATCTTTTTGGCGACAAATAACTTGAAAATTTTCTCATCCTTTACAAAATTGTAGGAGTTTAGGCTACAAGTTGAACAAGCCTGATCCCGCTCTTTCTTTCCATGGCAATAGAGATGTTCCATTTTTGTGGGTGAATTGTGAAGACAACCTTGATTTCCCCAATAGTCATGTGCTTGTATTCGGCTCAATTGTGAGTCCTTCAAGGGTTCAAAACGAGACTTACTTCGGTCCTTTAAGGAATTTATATTGATCCTTAGATGCCTTGGCTATGGGTTTTTTATCTCGATCTTTCAAGGACATTATTACYTATGTATTTATTTACCTTGCCACCTTATACGCCTCTATATATGTTTCTCACTCGTTTTTTTGCTAGGTCGATGAGTTATTTGACAGAATTATCTATTGGCGGTTCATTTGTTTCACTTATGTAGGYCGTGCTTTTCAATTTGCCCTTATTTATYCTTTACTTAATGGTGATTGACTTGAAAGGTTGTTGTTGGTTCTAAGAAGCAACCACCCTACCTAGATTCTATTGTATATGCACATTGATCCTATATCTACCCTACCTGGTTCATGGTAGTTGTCCTACATACATGAGAATTGACATGCACTATCAACTWGCTTTCATGACTTAGGGCAGGTTAAGGCTATCTTTGGCCCTAGAACCATATATGTTGTGGGTCTTACTTCTCTAGCTACCTATGCTTCCCATGTTAATGCCAATGATAGTACTAGAATGATAATAAGCTCAACCAATTCTGACCATCTCTTGAAATTCATAATAGTAGGGGTGGGCTTACTAATATATAATTGTGCATACCACCTTCATTTCTATCAATTTAAGTGCTACCACCTGCACATAGTAACTGCAAATCTATCGTTGAACCAACCCTATATGTATGGAATTTAGTTTCATCATGGTTCCTAATTTTGGAAAGCATTATAAGAAAGAAATTGAATCCAGATAGACCAATTGAAGCATCCCAACTAACATCTCCAATTCCAAATCCAAAAGCAAATGTAAATAAATTTTCTAAATAAAACTTATAGAAAATTTATCTACATTATGATTAATTGTGAAAACCTACATAATTAGATCCAAAAACAACTCCAAATCTAGTACTGGATACCAATGATTCATAACCCCTTAAAGCAAAGACAATCCCAAAGAGAGAAGTAGTTTACCTTTGGCACTAAATGGATAAAGTGATTTGTTTGCCACCTATTTGCATTTCAGTAGGTTGGTCTAGTATAGAATTTATGTGAAAGAGTATGTTGTAGGGGAGGAAATCATCTCAAAATTTATTCATCATGGAGGAAAGTAAGAAAGGTAAGGAGCTCGGACTGAATGAGAGAAACAAGAAGTCCAAGCAAAGGTTTGATTGGAAATTCTACACATGGCTTATTAAACTTTGGTTAATTATCTCTTTGATAAGCATATCAGGCTTCAAAAAGGGAGTTGCATTGCATCAATCTTTGGGCAGTGTGTTACATGAAATATAAATGTAGATCGGTGTTGCAAATGGTGATAGCTAGATGTTTCCTAAAGTAAACAAATATCAGCTCAAACCCAACGACATGACCTTCACGGAAGTTTGTGACATCTAGACATGCAAGGTAAGCACAAAACAAATGTCGAGTTGCACACAATGCATTACATGGCATCCATCTGTGTTAGTAATGTGATAACTATGAGCAACGTTGTTTGCAAAGAAAACAACTAAGAAAAGTAATATATATACAAAATTAAAACAATTAAGAAATTAAACCCTATGACAAACAAATCATGATAAACACAAGGACTTAACACCTCATGGCTCTTAATTGTTTAGTTAAAACAATCTATTTTTATGATAATAATTTTAATTTAAAGTGTAACAATTATAATTTTTTATTATATATGTGAATTTATTAAGTTTAACATTCTTATATTAAAAATATATTTATCACAATGTAAAGTTAGAATTCACAATTTTTATAAATCTAATAAAATATTCTCATTATTTTATTATTTATTTGATATATATGATTTTATTTTACATAATATTATTTATTAGATATATCTGGTCTTATTTTATACAATATTATTTATTAGGTAG
>JASDQU010816042.1:10025-22419 GCA_032191745.1 Picea mariana
AACTGGGCCGACAGGATGAGAGGAGTGAATCTGGAAGCCATATCCCTAGGAGGATTCAGATTTCGAGGAGTATTATTTGTTACTAGGGCTTGGAAATTTTTCGGGTCGAAAACAGTCTTGTCCAAACTGGTTTATGACTTAGACCTAAACAAAGTTTGCTCGAAAACTACGTCAAACTCAAGGTCATCAGTTCTCTATGCGCCATCTTTAGGCAAGGACAGGCTTCTGTCCAGGTAATAAAACGGGTCCAGCACCTACTCTCTAGCCTTGCGTAGAATATTCTCAGGGTCATACACAGGCTCATAGGGGTTTGGGTCAGGATTCGCTCTAGTGTAAAGCGTCTTTGGAGCCAGGTTTCCTGAATAGTGCTACTTGGGGCTATAGTTCTATTTGGACTGGAGTCACCAGGGTAAAGGTTTTAGCCAGTATGGGTGTTTGTCTCTCTGTTACCCTCAGGGATCAATCTAGAACGTTTGTCGTTTCCAGGGAAAATTTATTCAGCTTCGTCCCCCAAAACAATGCCAGAATGTTAGCACTCCATAAATCTGTTCGATTGATAAACAAACGACGAAGGTAATTTTTTCAACCAACTTTGAGACCCGAAACTAGCCTTTTTGATCTGGAGAGGGCTCGGATATGATGGGTTCTGGTTATATTGGTGCAAGAAAGTAATAATTGGGCTATGGGGTCGGTCTGAGGATAATATGGGACAAATGACTCAATGACTAAACATCGAGAGGATAAGGCTAGGCGAGAAACAACCTTCAATGTAAAACCATAATGTGTGGTGGAAGAAAATACGAGAAGTAACTCGGAGCGTCGCTGCGGGCGAATTCAGAGTTATCTTTAGAGGAAAATGTTTTGTCTAAGTGGTGAGAACAAGGGGCGTTGTAAAATGAATCCGCAGGTTCAATAATTCGTTCCAAAATAGACAGAAAGAGATATGAAATAAAGATAACGGGAAAGCACATATGCAAATAAAGAAGCACAATACATCTAACTGTTACAACTAGAATGTTATTGTCAAGCTACAAGACCATTGCATTAAATTATAGTAAAAACTCAGATTTCATACAATAGCTTTTGTCTACCACATTTTCCAACCAACCTGGGTTACATAGAAAAGATGAAATATATAAATGAGGGCACCACTTGGGCTACCCTGTTTTCTAAATGCTAACCCTAAACTAGGAAAATCGAGCAGCATGCGCTGGAGACTCTTCGCATGGTATTTTCCAAAAATAGGAAATAATCATGCCTTGTCTACTTATGACTGTCTTCAGGTTCACCACATAGGTCTGATCATCAGTTAGGTTCTGACATGAAGAGAAGATGTGTCGCCACATCCCTTTGATCGACTTTCTTGGCAACCAGGTGTCTGTGAGGAACTTTCTATCTACCATAACGGTTCCAATTTTGTTGCACGTTCATTTGCAGGAGAAATGCGCACAGTAAACAACTGTCTGATTTCTACGACTGTTATCAAAATGGTAGGGAGAATTTGGGGAACGTGTCTTTCAAAACTATCAAGGTTCACCTCATATACTTCGAATGCAGAAACAAACACTTGTTAAAACTGCCTTTCCTGTGTGTTGGCGAGGGCCACGCGAGCTTCCTTCTCGGTCTCTTCGCATTCCCTGAGATGCCTCATAAGCCTTTATTCTGCTAGTCTCAGTGCCTCCCACAACTATACAATAGTGTCCTACACATCTCTGAGCTACCTTTTCAGCCATGCCACGTTCCCTCCGTGACCCTGTGCCGCTAATGCTTACGTGGATTTTGTCACTAGCTGTCGCCTTAACTTCATGTTCTCCTGATAGAGTTCATAAATAGCCAAATTCACTTGCTTCAGATGCTGAGATGGTGCTTTCTCATTTTCTCCCGTGACATCCACTTTCCTTGTTCTTCTCTTGTCTTCGTGGCTCGATTTCCTAGCAGGTTCTAGCTGGATGGCGCGTCTGAGTAGTTCTTCAGCTATCAATCTGATGCGCGATTCTTCTATGATTCGAGCTTTCACGATCTCCTTGTTCTTTCTTGACCTACCCCTCCTCTGAGGCATTGGTTGTTGGGAGGAAGGAGCTCCTATCATCTTTCTGTCCTGTGCGAATTTATCTGCTTTAGATGTTTCACGATTTGATATGGTCTTCTTTGCAGGTAAGAGAATATTCTATTTTATGTCTTTGGGAATTCCTGCCGCCAGTGAGAATGAATCCTAGTTCTTTTGGGGCTCGGATATCGGATTTCTACCGCTTCGAGTGCCCTTCCTTGCACTCTGAGAGGTCTCCATGGCACGATCGAGGAGTATTCTACGCGCAGTGTATTAAACAAATGCATAGGATTGAAGGTTCTGAACAAGATGGACTGGCAAGGGGAATTGCGAATAGAGTTCAGGCCTAGTTCTATGACTATAGAGAATGTCAAGCATCTGATATTTATAATGAATTAACCAGGAGAAGGAATCATACTGAAGGACAGTGAATGTATGGTGACAAGATGTTCCAAGTCGAGTTGCAGGTTTTCCATGGAAAATCCCCGCATGCAGGATGCAGGTGATAAAGCTTCCTAGGCATACCTAACACAAATGCCATGATTTTTCATTCTCTCGGCCTCCATGATAAACCGATAATGATTGTTGTACTTTCCAATTCGACCTCTATTAACAACTTGACCCAACCTGGGCACGTAGAGATTGTTTTCTTAATGGGATTCAACCTTCTGGGAAAAAACATGTTCATACTACGAATGCAATTCTTGAATCTGACACCCCTTCTTATTTCCAAAGGCCAACCGACCATTTGCTGACTTCAACCTCATGGTGCTACGTACCTCAATTCACATGTTTTGGGCGTATGGGTCACAACGTGACTCAAAACCGACTCTAAATGGAAAGAAAAATGGCGGTGCTAACACAACCCTCGATCTGACACTTGATCCAGCCCTCGATCTAACCCTTGATCCAAACTTCGATCCGACCCTTGATCCAACCCTCGATCTGGCCCTTTTCCAGGCAGTGAACTTCGAGCTCAAATTGCGGGAGAATGAAGTTGAATCAAAAAAATCTGGCACATGGGTTTTGTGCCTAATATGCCTAATTAGGTCCAAGTGGGTTGTTTCCTGAACTTATGGATGAATTGAGATAAATTATTGGCCATTCATCTAGTAGATGAATTTATATCAGACAAATCCGACCCTCGATCCGGCCCATGATCCAGCCCTCAGAGCGTAATGCAGTTGTGGGTTGGCATATTGGCAGGCTCTTCCTGGCAAATGTGGAACGTGGGTTTTGTACCTGTTCAAACCCTCCACATATGGATCTCATTACATTTAGATTTGAGCAGTTGTGTTCAACCTCTATTTTGAGCGCATGAAGTTGCTAGAAGATGTTGTTTGTTATTGTTCTAATTATTTTCTATTGTAGGAGAGTGTTGGCCCTTTTAGTGGTCAACCTCTCAGTCATATTAGAAAATCTATAAATACCGAGGTTTCTCAGAACATAAAGACAATGATTTTATGATAGCTATTATATTGAATTTTCCTCTGTAACTCAGTTATGATGTTAATACAAGTTAATATGTTGAAGTTGTGATCGTTTCTTAAGATGGAGTACCACGACTATCTAGGGGGGCCACCGATAGTCCATGTCTATTGTTATCTTACTATAGATTCATACTTATATAATTTTGTTTTGTAGGTTACTCACTTCAGTTATTGATATATATATTTATGATCAGTTAGTTGTGTTTATATATACTTATGTTTTCTTTCCATTTATAAAGATTGTGATTTACCTTGTAGACTGATCATTTAAACATTGTACATAACAATTGTCTATGATCCATTATGTTGTGTTCTGAACTAACCTCTGCAAGGCTGTCTAGTTATTATTTTCCTTGTTTAAAGTAAAGTAGCATAGGTATCTCTGAATGCAAGCACAATAGTATAATTTCATTAAAGCATTTCCTATTCAAGTACAATAATGTAATTTTTGGTTTTAAGAATGGTTCATAGTTTAAATTAAAACACAAGCACATGTATCTAATAATTCCTTATTGGAAAAGATTTCAGTAGACTATCTTGTTTATACTTTGCACATCTCTGTAGAAATTAATATTGAATTAATTCCATTTGAATTATCAATGGAGTTGTCCTAGTTAATTTAATATCTTTATTATTTGAGTTTTATGGCATTAGATTAGATTAGATTAGGCTAGACTAGGCTAGATTAGAGCTCCAGACATGCACATACAGTGCTAGCACCTCGAATCCTATGAGCCCCAAGTTGAAAATTTAATTTCGAAATAGATAGCATATATTTCACTCGACAATAACCTACCCCGACATCCAGAATAATTACTCTCGAAATTTGACCCCGAAACTTCCGGATTGCCTGAGGACCATATCAACAAGTTCATTTTAGCTGTAATATTGATGAACATACAACATGAAGATATAGTGTGTATGATTTTTCCCTATACCTTTGAGAATTCATCCACAACTTGGTATTTTAACTTGCCAGTGTGATCCATAACTAGTTGGACAAAGTTTCAAAAGGATATCTTAGACAAATTTGCAGAAGAAACCACCAGAGGAGCTTTAATGGCTGAAATTTTCACAACCACTATGAGTCCAAAAGAAAAGGTTAAATATCTAAACCAAAGGTTTACCACTATCCTGAAAAAATTTCAACCAAAAGATAAACCTACCCAGGAGTTGCAAATTGAAGTATGCACTAACGCGCTCCCAACTTCTATCTCCATGTTTGTAAAAAGGGTTGCCAAACATACCCTAGCCAAACATTTCAAGGAAGATAAAAGGATTTAATTCCATATGAAAGGATACAAAGAAGGTCAAATCTCACTAGTAAAAAAAGAAACCCAACCTATACCTAAGACATGACTTTTGTTAACAATACCCCCAGTAAAACAAGCAGAACCAGGCCCTAATAAAGGAGGAGATCTAGAAAACCTACAATGGATGATAAAAAACTCTCCAATGAGATCGCATATATGAAAAGGAGTGTTGGGGAGGGAAACCAAAATCAAAGACCTTATAAACCCTTTTTAAAAATAAATCCACCTTTCAAAGCTACATAACCTCCCCCATCTAACCTAAACATTGACTTAGGGACTGTAGCATCTGACTCTTTCTGCATGTACCACCAAGAGAATCATTTAGAAGGGACTACCCCCAATGGGTGCATGCTATTAATTTAAAGGATAACTTATTCATATATGAATGATCCCTAACCAAACAACCCAATGGCTCAACAATAAACACCATCAATCAGGAAAGTCAAGAGCCACCAGAAGAGAAAACCATGTTGTTATGGGATTCCAACCACCTGATTCATTTCAACGATGCCGATGAAGTGAAGGAACCTCCCAATGAATTTATATATGTATAGAAGCGAGGTAGAAGCCAACCTGTCCAAACTAATCCCACCACTAATCAATTATCGATAGGGAATCAAGTGACCGATTGCCCAAAACTCCTATTTTCTTCTCAAAAGAATCCCACAAACGTACACACACAGGGAGATCCTAAGCTAGAATATAACGTGTTAGAATAATTGAAGAATATGAGGATAGTGTGTCTATCATGGACATGTGTAGTATCCCTTAACAAAAGGATTTCCTGTTACATAAAACAATATAAGCCCCTATGACAAGCACTGACCTAGGAGAGGTCCCATATCCCACAGATTTAACAAATAAAACAAGTGTGAACACTTTCTCTTTAGACAAAAGAAGAAACTATTTTGTTCCTCCTTTCCTTTTAACATTTGAAGTCTTTGACAGAAACCTACATAATTGCCTAGTCGATTCATGAGCATCTTCCAATGTCATGATATTGTCAATCTGCAAGAAATTGAACACAACCCCACTCAAAAGCGATAAACACATTATACAACTAGATAGGACTCATGTGAAGGTTATTGGGGAAATTAAAGATGTCATGATCAAAATGGCTACACACCCAAAAAAAATTCAAGTAATTGACATAATCGTAGTAGACATCCCATAGGCGTATGGACTGTTACTTAGCCGAGATTGGTCCGAGAAATTAAATGGACACTTTAGTACTGACTGGCCTCACCTCTGGTTTTCATTAAAGGGACATACAAACATGATTAGGATTGACAGAGAAATATATCTCAAACATAATGTCACTGAATTAGAGACTCCAAACGAACCCTCGTCGACAGATTTCCCTGTGTTAGGAAACTACTCCTGTGATTTCGATTTCAACATTTTTTCCCCTCTTTTGTCTGATGTACCTCTCACTCAAAAATCCAAAATGACCTTTCAAGTAAACCTACTGGAAGCCATAGAAGAAAGCATCTTATGTCAGGATTGTCCATCGGGAGTAGCAAACAAGGAAGATGGAAGTGAGAAAATAGCTAGTCACAGAGAAGTTACTAATTTTTTCTCACAAGTTTGGATTCTCTACTTTGATGGTTCTAAATCGCAAGAGGGGTCTGGAGCATGATGTATTCTCATTTACCCAAAAGTTAAACAAAACTTCGTATCCTGCAAATTAGAATTTGAATGCACTAACAACACTATTGAATACAAAGCTCTATTCCAGGGACTAAAGAAGGCCATAGACTTAAACGTCAAAGAATTGAAATTTTTTGGAGAGTAAAAAATTATCGTTAGACAAGTAAAGAATACCATTCATTGCAATTCACCTCAATTGAGGAACTACCAACAAGAAGTACATAGGCTAATAGAAAATTTTGAGGCCTTCAACATTACCATTGTTCCCAGGACAAAAAATACTCTTGTTGATTCTTTAGCCACCACAGCCTCGAGATTATCTCCTTTAGAAGACTATGAATCCTAAAGGTTTTCAGTGGAACTTATCTACAGACCATCCGTGCCTCACAACATTTCTAATTGGAAATTAATTGAAGGGGATGAACGGATTGTATATTTCCTGACTAACCATGAGAATTTTAAGGATTTTGTCATTGATGATGAAATATTCCAAGAAATACTCACTAAATCTAATCTCCACGAACAAAAAAGGGGCACATATCACCCTAATGACAAACAAAAGCTCCACACAATACCAAAAGGAGTGGCCAATCTGGAGAACCTTTTCTACCTAAGAGAAAGGTTCAGAGGGCCTAAAAATGCAAAAATATGGAGCTCATGCCCTATATACGAAACTATAAACCTAGGAACCCTGAGAACCCCAAGAATGTCAACCTAGGTAAGGAAGTATCCAAAAAATACAGGAAGGATTCTGTTAAAATATTTAAAGAATATCAACATGTCTTTTCTTGGTCCTACCAAGAATTGAAAATGTATGATACCCTCATTATCCAGCATATGATCCCGTTAAAATCTGGAATAAAACCCTTCCAACAAAAGCTTAGAAAGTACCATCCATCTTTGGAACCCCTAATGTATCAAAAGTTGAAAAAGTTATTAGATGTTAAGATTGTATTTCAGGTAAGACATTCTACATGGGTAGCCAATCTGGTCCATGTTAGAAAGAAGTATGGGGAAACCCATTTTTGTGTGGATTTTAGAAACCTTAATAGAGCATCAGAAAAAGATAACTACCCAGTACCACCCATGGAACAACTCTTGCAGAAAATATATAGCTCTGAAAGTTTTTCACTCCTAGACGGTTTTTCGGGATATAACCGGGTCTTGGTTTCAGAAGATGATCATTTAAAAACTACCTTTTGAATCAAGTGGGGGACCTTTTCTTATAAACACATGTCTTTTGTTTTGATCAATGCAGGAGAAAATTTTCAGAGGGAAATGGATGTAGCTTTTTGAGGATTGATTAACAAATGTGTGGTAGTCTATTTGGACGATGTGACAATATACTCAAAAAATAAGGAAGACCACATTTAACATTTGACTCAGATCTTTGAAAGGTGTAGGAAGTATGGAATACATTTGAACCCGAAGAAGACCATATTTGGTGTAGAGGAAAGAAAATTATTAGGTCATATCATATCTCGGGAAGGAATCAACATCGACCCTAAGTGGATCAAAGCAATAGCTCAACTTCCTTTGCCTCACAATAAAAAGGCCATGAAATCGTTTTTTGGGAAAATCAACTTTGTGAGAAAATTTACTCCTGGCTTCGCTAAAACTATTAAACCTTTACAAAAAATGATTGACAAAGATGCATATTTTAAAAGGGATGAAGAAAGGAGAGGATCTTTCAATAACATCAAAAATGATATCTCCCAAGCACCAGTGCTACAAAGCCTTGACTTTAGCAAATATTTTTTCCTTTATACCTTTACTTCTGACCAATCCTTGGCTACATTACTTACCCAAAAGGGTGATGAGAACAATGGAGCACAAGTGTCCTTTATGAGCACCAACCTCCAAGGAGTTGAACTAAACTACCCTGCTATAGGAAAGCATGCTTACGCAATATATAAAGCAGTCAAGCATTTTAGATCCTATATCCTGAAGAATTGCATTAAGATCATAGTACCACATCCAACGATCCATCTCTGTTCACTCAACATGAGATGGGAGAAAGGAGGGAATTGATGGCAGTCGTTCAAGAATTTGATCTAGACATAAAACCTGCCAAAATAGTCAAAGGACAAGGATTGTATAAACTAGCTGTTGAGGCCCAAGATCTGATCAACACGGAAGACCCTGGTTGGGAAAATGAACTATCATTATAGTGCATAGAAGCCTTATATGTACCTCCTGGGAAATAATCCTAGTATGGAAACTTGTTTTATCTCCTACATCATGGAACTTGACTAGAAAACCTAAACCTTAGAGAAAGGAGAGCCCTCAAGTTAAAATCCGCTCAATATCACCTCATAAATTCTATTCTTTTCCTCGTAAACTATGATGGAGTACTCCTTATATGTCTTGAACATAGTGATGTAGAAAAGTTACTCAAAGAACTCCATGATGGCCCGACATGCGAACATTTTGCAGGAGAAACCATGACTCACAAAATATTAAAGGATGGTTATTATTTCCCCAGTTTGTTCAGAGATGCTCATGTATATGCCAGAAAATGTAAATCTTTTCAAATGAGCGCCAGTAGGGAAAAGAGACCAGCCATTCCACTCCAGTTGGTGACCATATCCATACCTTTTGAGAAATGGGGAATCGATGTCATCGGATAAATTACTCCAAATTATTCGAAACAACATAAGTATATCTTGATTGCAACATATTATTTCACAAGTTGGCCATAGGTTATCCCTCTCACGCACATGAATGAAAAGGTACTGATCCAATTTTTAGAACAACAACTAATAACCAGGTTTGGGATGCCTTCCATCCTCATTTTTGACAATGCTACCTATTTTTCTTCCACACACTTGACATAATTCTCCCTTGATAAAGGGATCATAATAAGATATTCTACAAACTATTATCCACAGGGGAATGGAGTAGCAGAGTCAACTAATAAAAATCTGGTGCGAATTTAAAAAAAGACATTTTTTGAAAATCAAAGAAATTGGCATAATTTACTTCATAATGGTCTCTGGGGCAATAGAGTGACACCTAAAGAAGCCATAGGAAACTCTCCATACTTTATGGTATATGGGAAAGAATCCATTCTCGCAAACAGATTGTACCTTCCATCTTTACAGCTTGCCCAGGCATCAAGAGGTCATCCCTCATTCGCTCTACAACAAAGGATTGATGCCCTTCTCATGTTGGATGAAGAAATGGAAAAGGATAAAGTTTGGTTCACCACTCATCAACATGTAGTTAAAATATGGTTCGACAAACATATTTCCAAAGAAAAAAGTTTTGAAGTAGGAGACCTTGTATTAAAGTGGGATAAAAAAATGATTCCAAAATAAAACACTCAAAGTTCCAAAAACTATGGCTCATACCTTTTCAGGTGGATGAGAATATCGGAGCAGGCACATACCCGTT
The DNA here is from genome assembly GCA_032191745.1 of Picea mariana. Lineage (NCBI taxonomy): Eukaryota > Viridiplantae > Streptophyta > Pinopsida > Pinales > Pinaceae > Picea > Picea mariana. The sequence continues at coordinate 19,922 of JASDQU010816042.1, forward strand.
GCAAAATTTGAGAGGTGAGTCTGAAATCCTCCTGGTAAATGGTTAGGCCCTAAAACAATACTTCTCCTAAAAAAAATGTATTTTGATGTTTTGTTTGAGTTTTTGTTTTTTTAGCATACATTTTGATCAAACTGAGTGTGTGGGTTTAGAGGAGACCGGTTGCAAATACCTTTTCTTTTCTTTATTTTGCTTGTTATTTTCTTCAATTAAGTTGTGTTTTGTAAATAAGTGGTGGATTTTGATAAATATAGCAGAACATACTCTGCTTCTCACCTCCACTGGTAGGAAAAATAAGAGATACTGAACATACACAAAACTTTCAAAGAAGATCTACATCTTGTCTTTGCAAGCGTACTACCTTGGTAAATGATGAAATATTATCTTGGTGGTCTGGTAAAGCCCAAAGGAAATGATGGCTAGTTGGAAAGGATCACATGTACCTCTAGACAGAGCTAGCAAAGGCTTCACCTTAATATTTTCACCTTTCCAATAACATATGTCCTCCTCTTTGACTCACTCACAACATTTCTACCAGAAGAAAATGATCTATATCAAAAGGAGTGCAAAGTCCGAGAGGGTATGAAGATAAATCTATTGGGGATGTAGACATTCGCTGGAAGTGGAGAAAGGTGTGTGATGTTGGGGTGACTCTACTAGGGTTATGGACGCTCGCTGGTAGTGGAGCGACACCGTAGAAAGGAAATAATAATAACTAAAAAATGGCCTCAAGCTAGTGAATTCCTTTCCCAACTCTTTTCAAGTAAGGGCGTGGGTCATGGTAAAAAGGAAAGAAGGTGGAAAGAGGGTTGAACTCCATAGGTGTATCCAGATTCACTAACCTTGGGAAGTTGTGTATGCATTGATAGGATAGGCTCTATTGAAAGCAAAGCCAGATGGTTTCTCAATCAGATTTTTGCACCAACTAAGCTTGCATAAAGGAGCAAATATTTTTTTTTCACCAAGAGAATCGTGATTTATTGAGCACTCAACACACCCTAAAAGTATTTGTGATATCTTTTTACTTTTGGGTACCACTTTTCATTTTTCTAAGTGAGAGTCTGTATCATGGATGAATGTACTTTCTTTCTTTTATTCCATTAAACCTTATCATCAGCCATTTTGTTTGGTTTTGACAGATTGAAATTTTCTTAAAGTAACAATGCATGATAGGCCCAAAAGGTACACGGTTTAAAACTTTTAGCAATCATTGATCGATGAAATTTGGCCTATAAGGTAGTCTTTTAACATCATCGATACTCTTCAACATTGATGGAATAAACTGCCATCGCTGATTGCTGATCACCGACACATCTTCAGCGTAGACAAAAATTGAGAGAGGAAACTGTGGAAAAGTTCACTTTAACGCTTCACCAATCGTCATCACGACGTCGGTGTCAGTAGAACATGGTGCATAAACTAGACTTGTGTCTAAAGGAAATCACCAATGTCGAAGGAATGTTTCCCACGGAAAGGTCGAAATCAAACTCCATGTGTCTTTGTCATATAAGTAGTTCGTACGATGCACTATGTTTTCCCTAATTCATCTCTTTATGTTTCCCGTATCATGTCTGTATCTCCAAGTCAGCATTGTATGGATTTTTGGGTCGACATTGGAGCTTTCGACTAAAGGTATCAACAAAAAAAACAAAACATTTAAGAAAAAGCATCGACGCCGATCCACTCATTTTCTATCGGCACACTGATAGGATATCATACAACGAGGGTTTTTCATCTAACATTCCCCATTATACATTGGTGATCTTGGCCGCACTACCCTACCTTTTTCCCCCGATGCTGATCATACCAATGTTTAAAATACGAGAAGGATTGATAGTTTTACGGGACACTTTTGATAGGCATAAGATCGTATTTTTTTATTTAAGAGGCCAATTAATGTTTCTCTCAGCCCACATTACTGTCCTAGGCATTGACCAAACAATAGAAGTTTGAATCCACCGATGAACTATGAAGTAACCCGCTCTTGCACCGCCAATCTCATTGCATTTAATCTCGAGCATGGTTCGGATTTAGTGATGGATTGTGCAGGGCGCATTTACAACCTTGAATTTAAGAACTGATGCGACAAGGTAAGTATGCTCTCCCTTTAAATTACAAAGACATATTAAAATGTGCCATTTTGTGCACAAATCATTTACTCCCCGGAGAAGTCAAAGGAGCGAGAGAGAATGTCGAGGTGCTTACAGCCGATATTTAACTCTAAACCAGGTTAATCTTGTGCAAGGAAGAGGTATGCATTGTCTTCATCATTTCTACATTTTCAATTGTATCCATAGTACTTTTATAGGTTGGTATCTCACTCTATTTTTTTTCATAAAATGCCTCCAAGAAAGATGACAACCAGGCACTCACCAAGGACGCCTAAACTAAAGGAACTAGAGGTTGGGGAAGGATCTACACCGAGTGCTGCAACCGAGTTGGATTTCTCCTCAAAGACAAAATTTGTTATCCGCGCGTGCACCAAGAAGTTGTTTATCTAG
>JASDQU010816042.1:36411-49102 GCA_032191745.1 Picea mariana
TGAGGGGAAATCCATGCAGTTGTCCCTTGAGAGGGAGTTGGACTTGCATGCAGAGGAGGAACTACTGGTTCCGAAATATGAGTCTCAAGATGTGGATCAACCACATGAGGAGGTTCATGGAGTGGAGGAAGCCACTCAAGAAGATCCATCCATCAGAAATGGCAGAAAGTGCACCATGGAAGCTGATAGATTGAGACTAGATGTTGCACAAAATGTAGGAGCCCCTACTTCACAGCGCAGACAGAGACAGTCTCCTGATAAATTTACTAGATACATGGCTCCCATGAGAAAATGTATTTTGACTGAACCATATTCCTTTCAGGAAGTAGTGCAGGATCCCACTTGGGTTGATTCTATGGTGGAGGAGTATGACTCCATTATCAAAAACAATGCATGGGAAATTGTCCCAAGACCGGTCGACAAATCAGTGGTAGGTTCGAGATGGATCTACAAGGTAAAGAAAGCTGCTAATGGGAGTGTGGATAAATACAAGGCCATGTTTGTGTCCCGGGGCTTCTCACAAATCAAGGGGATAGATTATGATGAGACCTTTGCACCTGTCACAAGGTACTCTTCCATAAGATCCATCCTTGCACTGTCAACACAGATGGGCTAGTGCATTCATCAGATGGATGTAAAAACTATGTTTCTCAATCGGATCATTGAAGAAGAAGTTTACATTGAGAAGCCAGAAGGTTTTGAGACCTTTGACAGGGAGTCACATGTGTGCAAACTCAAGAGAGCGTTGTATGGACTGAAGCAAGCACCCCGTGCTTGGTACACTCGAATAGACAGCTATTTCACCAGACTGGGCTTCACCAAAAGTGAAGCGGATGCAATTCTATACCAAATTGTGGTGGAGGGTAAGATTTTAATCATTGTTCTTTATGTTGATGATTTAATACTGACTGGTGATGAGTAGTTGATACACTCATGCAAGGAGGACCTTGAAAAGGAGTTCGAGATGAAGGATTTGGGCAGCGAGATGGTGAACGTTTTTTGTCTCAAGGAAAGTATGCAAGGAAGATACTGAGTAAGTTTCACATGGAGGGCTGCAAACCCATGGATACGCCTCTTCCGGGAAATTGGAGGAAAGAGGATGCTACTTCTGGAGAGGTAGTGGATGCTACTGTCTATCAACAGTTAGTGGGTTTGCTAATGTATTTAGTGAACATGAGACCGAACATTTGCTATGCAGTTAACCAGCTGAGTCAAGCAATGGTTAAGACTACCAAGCTCTTTTGGAAGGCGGGCAAGCATGTCCTGACATACCTGAGGGGCACATATGAGTATGGCTTATGGTATAGATAGATGAATGAGGTGAAGTTGCATGGCTTCACGGATGCATATTGGGCGGGCAGACCAACGGACAGAAAGAGCACATTAGGGGGGATCTTTAGTATCGGATTTGCAGTTGTTTCTTGGTATAGCAGGAAGAAGATGTTTGTGGCACTCAATTCAGTGGAAGCGAAATACATGGTAGCGAGTCAAGCTACATGTGAGGTTATATGGATGAGAAATAACTTGGTTGGTTTGTTTGGTTCTCATTTAGATCCGATAGTGATTCATTGTGATAATCAGAGTTGCATTAAACTCTTGATTAATCATGTGTTCCATGATAGATCTAAGCATATAGATATCTGGTATCATCATCTCAGATATTGTGTGCAACGGAAGATCATGTTGCTTCAGTACATTCCTACGAAATATCGGGATGCAAACATTCTGACGAAGATGCTCACCAGGAGAAAATTCGAATACCCTAGAGACAGGATTGGGGTGAAGGATAATCCATTTCTTGTTGAGAGGGAGTGTTGAAAAGTCAACAAGAAATGTGTGTCTAATTTATTTTTCCCTTAAATAAATTGGACAATAAATATTAATCTATTATCTCATAATTACTTGAAATAGTTAATTGAATTGGAAAATCAGTTAGCTATAGGAAATTCGAGTTCAAAGGTTGATGGGTGGGACATGCAAGTCGAATTAGTTGTAACTGAGTGATTCGAAGTTGTAACAGAGTTGGAGGTGTAGTTATGTGAGTTTTGAAGTAGTTTAACTCAGTTAAGTGAGTTAAGCTCAGTTGTACTAGTTGTAACTGAACTTGCAATATTGAGAGATCAGTGAATTAATTATTAATTAAGTCACAATCAGTGATCTCACATGAAACTGAAGATTTACCATTGTTAACTACATGCATGTCAGATCTAATGGAGACCCAGTTGAGATAATAGGTGAAAGGGACAGGTTGAATATCATTTGTGATTTGAGTGAGTGCACTCATGCAATCACAAACATAGTGGATGTGCCCATGAGCAATGCACAACCTAGGAAAGAGGAATTTGAATTCATTTTGTAGGTTTTCCATTAGCAGGGATTATGTAGAGGAGGCAGACTGTCTGGAGGCAGTAAATTGGCACATGCATTTGCCAATTTTTATATGACAGTGTGAGACGATTGTTATTATACTGAGAGCTCTTGGATTAGAGTTTTGTATGATACTGTTTCATGATCCATGATATAAACATAATATATGATAGTGGGGTTTTTAGCTTTATGATTTCCCGGTAAAACATCTGTGTTATGTGTGATTGATATTTCTTCTTGATATTGAAATTGGCGATCGTGTTTTAAATTCCACAAGAATATTAGTAGAAGCGATTCTGTATTTAACAGTGGCATATAATTGTTAGATCAGGAGAATCCAGGAAATACATAATTTTTATTGAAATTTCTACATTGAGGGCCTGTTGGTCCTCGACCAAGTTTTGGACAACCTTGGTCATGTTTGACCATTTTTGGGACTTCCACAAGCTGGTTTAAGATGGAGCGCCCACGCGAAATAGAGATTGCGGGATCTCGCCCCTTTTTTATCAGATTTTTGGGGATTAGGGTTAATGTAACGGGTATGGGATGTCGGCCTATGGGTTTACCCATGTTTAGGCCCCATTTGTAATGTATAAATAGATATCTAGGCAATGTAAGAAAATATAGAGACCTAGTAGAACCGACTTAGTACAGATCTAGAGGCTTTGTGCATACTATGTGTTAAGACTTGCAGAGCTAAGTGCAAGTGATTATAAGAAGCTTGTGTGCACACTATGTAAGAAGGCTTTGTGTTGTCACCTAGCTCGGGGAAGGAGGATCTGGCGAGGTGTGCACAGATCTCCTGTCCTATGCGGAGTTGGTTTTGTGGCTCTGTGCATGTAAGAACATTGAAAGAAGATAATAAAGAAGACAAAGAGTTGGTGGACGTAGCCCCACGCTTGGGGTGAACCATGTATATCCTGTGTTATTTTTCTTTGTTCTATATTTTTGTATTTTCTTTGTGCTTTATAATAGATAGATCTATGAATGATTAAGTTCTTTATGATGAGAATGAATGTTGGATCTGTTGTAAGGCTATGTTCTTGATGATTAGATGTGCTTGATCTTGATGAATACTACGTTGTTATGTAATTGGTATTTGAATCTGTGATGTGAATAAGGGTAAAATATAATGAATGTTAACTGCTAAGTGCTATGTTAAGTATTGTGATCACAAATATGTTTCCCATCTAGGTTGTAGACACTTGAGTCCTACAACCCCCCTACCTCTACCTCGGGTGAGACTTCATCTACTTCACAGGTGCTACCAAAAGGGCCGATAGTTAGGGTTTTGTTGGTGCACTATTGAAGCATTCAACCTTGGGTCTACCCATGTGCCAACAAGAAAAAATCCTAGGAATGGTGTGCGGAAAAGAGGGACATGGAGCAGGGGTGAAGACTTGGGTATTCACAACAAACACACACAAATCCTAAAAACTTTATGTGATAACATTTTGGCTCCACATGGAATGGCATTCTCCCTGCAAGTTGCCAAGAACATGCAGTTCCAATGCCTTCCTTAGTCGTTGGGTTGTGGAGTCGAGCTCAGATACATTTGTTGAAGGAAACATGATGACATGTACACTACTCTACTTACAAAAAGAAAACAAACACACATGCTCCAGAAGAATGTTATTTATGTACAATCCTAGACTAAGTGCCCTTTTACAATGTGCTAGGTGAAAGCAAACTTCCACCATAGCCACCCAAGTAACTTCCTAACAGAATTTGTTTTTACTCTACCACTGATCAACAAAAGATAATGAAAATGTGACATTAACTTAATTACATTATTTAGATTTCATCCTAATACTGAAGGTAAGATAAATCTTGGAGCCTTCAATACATGGAGAAAATGCAATTCCATGTGCTCCCCCACAAGATCATAAAATAGGTGATAAAACCTACTAGATTGATAACATAAATCCCTCCATGCTTTACACCTTTTCACATCTAGCTGAATGTCTGTGAAAAGTACAGGTGAGTGAAAGGTTGATGCAGGTTGTTGGTCCACTTTTCCTTTGTCTGCTCCAATAACATCTTCTAGCTGATGGAAAGAAATAGTGTCATATATATTAGTGGATGGCTATTTATATTTATCATGTTTCTCTTGGTAAAAGCTTTCACTTTCATTAGAACGCTGGATGTGAATGCCTTTCTCTTCAAAAAACACCTCAGCATCTTCATCACTGTCTCCATAATGATCAAATAAAGGAGGAGCCTCGAATGACATGCCAAGAGGTAACTTATGCCCAAAAAGAGAAAACTTATCTTCATTACTAAACACATGCTTCATTTCAAGATTTAACCCAGGAAGCAATATCTCATCATCATCATATGAGTCAAAAGTAGGCTTCTCATATCTAGGATTTTTAGAGACAGGGCTACAAAGAATATCAGCTTCTAGAACAGACTCAATTTATGCACTTTCCTTACTGAGACAACAAACACAACTTTCATCAGATGCAGATGAACAGAGAAGAGAAAAAATTGATTCCTCATCCAAGGCATATTCTTCATCCTTATAGCCTTCATAAGAATCAACTATTTCCTAAAAACAATATTTATATTCCTCACAACAGCTATGACAAATTAACTTAGAGGAATAAAACTTTTGACAATGCATATTGAAAGCTGCATGAAACTATTCCAAGGAGGAGATGCTAGAAGGGGGCAAGGATTGATACCACTTACGAGCATCTCCCTCTAATGAGTACATGAACATATTCATTAATACATCCTCATGATGTATTCCTAGCTGATGCATGAGTTCATGAAAATCAAGCATATGCTCTGTAGGGTTGTTATCTCTATGTTCTCTAAATGTGGGCAAAAAATCACACCACTCATCCATAGTAGGAACAACATTTGGAAAACCAGGAACAACAAAGAAATTAAAAGGAGAAAACCTCCGAGCCAAGATGGATTCCATCTGAAAATATGACTTCTTAAAAGTGTGGAGTCGCCACTAGATCCTTTAATTTTGGAGTCACCAAGTGAATGATATGCAGTATGAATGTGTCTGGTATTTGTTCACTATCAAAGATCAGATCTGGTCGTTTTCATTCTCCCAGGGAAGATATCTTCACTTTCGTCCCCGGCAACGGCGCCATGAATGTTAGCACTGAGAGTCACTCTCAAATTGCAAGAAGATAAGCCCAGTACCCATCAGAATTGTTTGGTGGATGTTGGTTTTATGAGTGGAGGTCAAATGGACAAAACTTAGTACAAGAATGATTTTAATCACAGAAACGGGACAAGCAATGCACATGGAAGTGAGGTGCTCATTAACTTCAGTGAGTTATTTGATTTTAAGTGTGAGCAGACGTAAGACTTAGTGAGAGAGGTGAACAAGACTGTTATGGGAATTTGACTTTCAAGTAGCTCGGTGAAGAAAAACTCAGGCTCAAGAGCACTCTTGAACTCAAATTCCAGACATTGAAATATGTCACAACAACATAATAATCAAACCTACATTATCATGCAACTACAACAACTCGACTGGATCCTCTGTGCCCAAAACTTTCAGCATAAGGGGAAATAAGGTAACAAGGAAGTTTACTAAAACTGGTCACAACACTACTGTAATCAAACCTACATTACAATAGAACCACAACCCTTGATTGGATTCTCCACGTCTGAGTGTTTAAACACATTTTAAACAAAGAGATGAAAGAAGCTAACTTCTATTAATGCAAAAGTCTCAAATTTGATACATAACCAGAGAACAATTCTGGCATCAAAATTACACAGTAGGGAGCTTGACTCAACCAGTTGTCGACCTTAAACCTTAACAAAATCTTGAACTGATCTATTTATACTCATATCGGTCCACAACTACCAGTGTTTTGATCTAGCCATTCCATTCAAAGCCTTTCGTTTGTGCCTTCTTATTTCAGACTATGCATGTATCCTCCTATCAGATGCAAATTCAACTTAGCATGGGCCTTTAGGAAAACTCGTCCACCATGGTACCTCGAGATGACAACTTTGTCTCCACGGCCAGACCCTCCATGCCTTCTATTTATGGACTGATTCAAATTTTCAACCACCACTCCTTTTTCATTAACTGATCCTTCATCAAGGATGGGATGAGGCTTAATCCTAGGGGGCTGCCACGCATTGCTTTTGGATTTGATGCTATATGAGCACGTGATTGTGGGGATGTCAAAGACAGTTTGGATCCACACCGCTTTTGAGCCTGCAATTCACCACCTTCCACCACGTAGCTCTTTCTCTATACCATGGTTTCAATAGAGGGACCTCTCAATAATTTTATTGTTCGATCATGTTGCGTCCCCTCCTACCAACTTTAGGATCATTCTAACCATGTCGGGAGATGGCACTAATTTTGGCGTTGAACGGGATGATCTGATGTGGTGGTATGATGTCACTATGTTGATGTGTCATGAAAAGAGAGGTGACACGTGTCACTTAGAAACAAGCGGATTATATTCCCAAAGGCGCCCGAACTGAGTGCCACATGTCATCGCCAGATAAATTCCAAGTGTCATGACTGACGAGAACACCACATATCTGAACTGATGATTGCCATGTACATTGGCCCTTCATAGCTCGGGTGTGGTATGAATGTAGAGATGGAGCTTCAAAGTGAATGACGATCGTCGATCTGAGGAGGACACAGAAGGGATCTGTTAACTCCGGGAGAAAACACTCTGGATGGAGACAGGAGTGAGGAAGATGAAACTCCTGAAGCTCGGAGTGCCAAATAAAACTACAACCGTTAGATTTGGATGGACACGCAGCAGTTATCTGTGGACTTTGGGAGAAAATGCTCTAGATGAAAGCGACAGGGGAGGAGCTAAATCTCCTGAAGTCCGTATTCTTGAAGTATATATTGACCGTTCGATGGACAAGGACACGTAGCACTTGATCTGCAACTACAGGGCTTCTGCCTAGCCACTAATCCTCATGCAATTTTGACATGCCAAATACATGTGAGTCGTTGATCTGATCATGATCGACGAACTGGGAAAGCCCCACTTTTTTTACCACACCCTGTTCTTGGATGGACCTTGCTTCTTGCTATGAAGATCAATGACTCACAATTACTTCGGGAGTTTGGGCATCAGGCCTTTTTAGTGCATAGCTCTTACAATCCTCCGAAGTGTCGAATTTCCGAAGTGTGAGATCTGGTGATGCGTGTCCTCTTGATTTGGATGACTGAGATTTATTTCTAGAGTTTGTGCTTCTGCTCTTCATGGATTTTCAACGCACAACTCTTACAATCCTCTAAAGTTCTGAATTTGCGAAGTGAGGGATCTACCTCCACATTTCCTCAACCTTCAATGGCTCATATTTACTTCAAGACTTCGACCCCTCTGTCTAGTCATTAATCCTTGCGCTACTTTGAAATCCCAAATGCTCAAGATCCATTTATTTGAACTATTCATGGGATCTCCACCGTTCAAAATCGAGCTTGTCTGCTTTCTTTTGTTTCAAGCCCAAAATGGACTGTTCTAAAAGCTGTGCTTTGTGCTCGTGGCTGTTAACCGTACAAACAAAGGAATTGGATGACCCGATGTGAGCTCAATCAATAGAAAATAAGATGACTAGTAATTTGGACAAAACATCACGATATGTGTTCATCCTGTAAAGAAAATAGAAAAACCCTGAGCCGAGAATTAGTTAAGCAGGAAACTAAGGAAAAATAGATCCTTTATCGGAAAGGGAAATTGACTTTATCAACCAGAAGGGAACAAATCCTAGGAATGGTGTGTGGAAAAGAGGGAGAGGGAGCAGGGGTGCAGACTTGGGTATTCACAACAAACACATACGACTCCTGACAACTTTATGTGATAACACATAGAACTGGTAGAGGAATTTGAATGGATAAGTCCTATGGTAGTGCAAGAGAAGAAACAAAGCGGGATAAGGATTTGTGTAGATTTGAGAAATTTGAAGGATGCTTGCCTACATGACCCTTTTCCCAGCCCTTTCATAGACGAGTTATTAGAAAATGTGGGAGGCTAGGAAGTATACTCATTTACAGATAGATTCTCAGGTTACCATGAGATAAATATAGCTCTTGAAGACAGGTACAAGACTACTTTTTCTATAGAATGGGGATCCTACCAGTACACATTCATTCCTTTTGGGCTGAAGAATGCACCAACCATATTTTCAAGAGTAGTCATAGCTTCTTTTAAGGAATTCATACATCAATTTTTAGAAGTCTATCTGGATGACTGGACTATATATAGTCTATTTAAACATTATGTATAAGTATTAAGGATAACGTTGGAAAGATGCAATCGGTGTTAGATATCATTGAAGATAAATAAATGCATCTTTTAGACAACTTTTGGAATACTGTTGGGACATATAGTCTATAAAAAAGGCTTACTAGTATATCCTGATAAGATTGCATTCATTGTCAACTTACCACCACCAAAATCAGTGCGCCAGTTGAGAGAAAAACTGGGACATACAGGCTATTACAGGAAATTCATAAAGGGTTACGTGCAAATTATTGCGCCAATGGAAAAACTGTTGAAGAAGGATACCAGATTTTAGTGGAATGAAGACTGTCAACAAGGGTTGGACACCTTAAAAGAAAATATGTTCATAACACCTATCCTAATATTCTGAGAGTGGGAAAATATATTTCATGTGCATGTAGAGGCATCAACCATAACACTTGGAGCAATTCTTGTGCAACCAGGAGCAAGGGATTTCAACCATCCTATATCCTTTGCAAGCAGAAAATTATCAAAATCAAAGAAGAATTACAACACCACATAAAGAGAAGGCCTAGCCATGGTATATGCACTTCAGAAGTTCGGGCACTATTTGTTGGGAAAACACTTTAATATGTTCACAGATCATTCTGCCCTAAAATATTTAGTCAACAAGCCAGTGTTGGGGGGGGAGGATATGTACATGGCTATTGTTATTTCAAGGATTTTATTTTGAAGTAATAGTCAAACTAAGGAAGCTAAATGTAGTACTGGATCATTTGTAGTACCGGATAAACCTAACAGAAGGGATGAGATGCCCCTAAGACCACAAATAACTTTACAAGTATTTGAAAAATGGGAAATATACTTTGTTGGGTCAATCCATCCACCAACAAAAAGGTTATGAGAAAGATATATCATTACTGCGACATCATACTTAACAAGATGGGCAGAAGCAACACCAGTCAAAGACAACAACACTGAGACAACAACATACTTCTTGTTTAAGTAAGTGATCACCATATTTGGATGTCCAAGAATCTTGATGAGTGACCAAGGTACCCACTTTATCAACAATACTATCAAGGCTATGACTGAGGAGTTTGAATTTTATTACCAGAAGAGTACACCTTACCATCCTTAGGAAAATCGAACAGTAGAAGCCTTCAATAACATCTTGGAGAATGCTCTGACAAAGATCTGCAACGTCAACATGGATTATTGAGATTTGAAAATACCAATAGTATTATGGGAATACATGACTACATGCAAGACGTTGTCAGGGCAGACACCATTCAAGTTTGTGTATGGGAAGGAAGCAGTAGTACCATTAGAATTTATGGTACCTAGTTTGCGTAGCAACAATCACCAACATTACAAAAAGGGGTGTAGTGAAGGAGAGGTTGGATCAACTAATGGAAATGGAAGAGGATAGGATTCTAGAAGGACTTCACCAAGAAGTACAAAAAGTGAGAGACAAATCTTGGTATGAAAAACATATCAAGAGGAAGAGTTTCAAGGAAGGAGACCTAGTCTTACTCTATGACAATAAATTTTTCCAACATCTTGGTAAGTTTAGAATGCATTGGCTAGGGCCCTATGAATTAAATACTATCACATATGGGGGATCTTTGCAGCTAAAGGATCTGGTAGGAACATAACTGAAAGGAATGATCAACGAAATTCGACTGAAACTGTACATGGATGGTCGACCTTCTAACAATTAAAAGTTACAACATAGTAAGAAGGACATGTACATAGTGTAATATAGTATAATATAGGATACAAAAATGAAAAAAATAAATAGAAAGGAGAAAAAGAAGTAAAAAGAAATACAAAAACAGAAAAGAAAGAAAATAAAAATATTACTGGGAAAGGTTGTGCATAAAAAAATAGACTCAGCGTGACAAACGAAAAAATTGTTGCGCACAACAGATGGGTAACAAAAAGAAAAACACTGCGCACTAATGAAAAATCACAGTGGAAATGTACGACTCACTTAAAATTTTTAGCATACCGAAAAAAGGACCAACAGTCAGAAAAGTGAAAAATGACGGTTATGACAAAAAGGTGCCAATGGGAGGCATTTATGAAATTAAATGGAACGCACTTGTAAAGCTTTAGTGCATTAGTTGTATCCAGGGAAGCTTCATGACATTTATGGAACTTTCTATATAAAAGGAAAACATAGGCATAATACAACTTATTTTGAAAGTGCAAACTTGTAGCGATAGAGAGCATGCAGAGCAGAAGTGAATAAACAAGTGCATAGTGTGAACTAGTCGAAGCTCATTCGAAAAAAACCGAGCAATACCCAGGATGAAACCACCAAATACTAGTGCATCGAGCCAAATAGCTAGGAAAACCTGCAATAGCATTAAGGAACCACATGAAACCGCAAAGGGAGAGCAAGAAAGGGCTCACAGAGAGGGATTTGTTGATGTGGATGCAATTCCCTCCCCGTGCGTCGAACAAGCAAGACCTACATCAGTGGTGGAAGAAGAACAAGCTCCAACAATGACTGTCATGGAAATCGATAGTGCGTAGGGCCTCCAAAAAAATGACACAGGCAACCTACAACAACCTGCGAGAGCCAAAGAAACGCAAAGAACAAATGGCAAAGCCACCGAGCACATAGAGGATGTGGCGCCAAGACCACAACTGGAAGTAGGGTCCACGCAACAACAGAAAGGGTTGGTCGAAGACATAACCAAGCAGCCTGATTTGGGCGCAGAGCATAGGGAAGTAGAGGTTGGGACCTCTAGCACGTCGGTCAGAAGAAAGGGAAAAAAACCCATGGTGCGGTCCCCGTGCAAGCAGCCTAACACAACCATCATACTATCGTGCATTCCAGAGGGAGTGAAGACAATCCTGACACTTTTGGGTTGCGTTGAAAATTTGAAGTATTCAGACCATGATGTGGCCTACACTAGCAAATTCCCAGAATTTGTGTAACAGGTATACATGAAACAAATAGGCATAAGACCCTTCAACGACCCTATACTGCAACCAAAACCATAGGAATCCAACTTAGTCAACACAGGTATCCTTAAATTGGTGGAAATTCCCCATTTTGGAAGGGGGAAGGAGGTAAACAACTGTGTCAAGCAGTTAATGACGATCCTTCATGGAGGCTTCTTATTTTTGGAGGATCCCATCTCGATTGACGTTGAGTTGATTTCATTCATCATAGGTATTTCATATATGGGTGAGAGTCTCGCAAAGTACCTGGATTTCAAAACAAAGGAGAAATCTCTTGTCGAGGAGATGAAGAAAACCTACGACACAGAGAGGGGCTTGTGCGGTATAATCATAAAAAGAATCAACCATGCAACCATGAGAATGGACACAAAGCGTATGGCCTGCAAGATGTTAAGAAAGTTCCACAAGGAGGAAGTCCTGATAGGGGTTTTCGCAGCTGCAACATAGTGTGCTAATGGCACCATGCTCAACTAGGCCCTTTATCTGTTAAACTTGTTCCTCAATGACTGCAAATATGCACAGGACTTGGGGACAAACTTTCATTATTCTTGGCTATTGATCCTGATAGCATTAGTTGGGTGGAGGGAGCCACCATATTCTTATTTTTGTGACGGGATAGGTTGTTGACGTGAAACGCAGTATACCTCAATGGGGAGCACTTCGGACCCCAAGAGAAGAAGTGGCAATGCAGGTGCCTTTGCATGGTACTTCAGTGACATCCAGGAAAGTATAGAAAACACATGGAGGATCACTCTATAGGTTGTCGTGCAATACCAAGGTATTGAAAATTTCAGAGCCATGCACCACACCATATGGATACAGATGCACAGGGATCCAGCTAAGGAATGGATGGAACTTTGATACTGCATTAGTGGAGAATATGTAGAAATGGCGATGCACAACTGAAAAGATGATTGGAAGATCCCAATCATTTATCAGGAAGTGCCCAAAGGAAAGGAGGTCGAAGCAGGGGGATATAAGACACTTGTAGGAGATAATGTTGCGCCTAAAAATCTGAAGCCAATTCAGAAGTTAATGCAACAAAATAAGGGGAGTGCACCAAAGAAAGATGCACAGGCAGGAAAAATGGACACTGCCCCAACATAAAGAGAATAAGGAATGGGGGATATGACTACACAAGA
>JASDQU010816045.1:3953-15604 GCA_032191745.1 Picea mariana
GTGAGTCACCATATCGACCTCATACCCGGGGCAAGTTTGCCGAATAAGGCAGCGTACAGGTTGACACCTCAGGAGAATGAGGAGGTCAAAAGGCAAGTTCAGGATTTGCTGGACAAAGGACTAGTCAAGGAGAGCCTGAGTCCATGTGTTGTTCCGACAGTGCTAAGTCCGAAGAAGGATGGAGGCTGGAGGATGTGTACAGACTCTAGGGAGATAAATAAAATCACCATCAGGTACAAATTTCCACTGCCGAGAATGGATGACTTGATGGATTGCCTGAGTGGGGAAAATTATTTTTCAAAGATTGATCTCAAGAGCGGATATCATCAGATCTGGATGAGAGAGGGAGATGAATGGAAGATAGCATTCAAGACAAACGAGGGTTTTTACGAATGGCTGGTCATGACATTTGGTTTGACAAATGCGTCGAGCACTTTTATGAGGCTGATGAATGAAGTCCTGAGGGAATTCATTGGCAAGTTTGTGGTCGTGTATTTATACGACATATTGATTTTCAGCAAGACCAAGGCTGAACACTTGAGGCATTTAGCCATTGTGATGAAAAGGCTACAACAGGAGAAGCTGCTGATCAATCTGAAGAATTATTCCTTCATGCAGACAGAACTCATTTATTTGGGTTTTGTGATCTCGGTGAATGAATTGAAGATGGATCCTGAAAAGGTGGATGTAATCAGGAACTGGCCATCACCGAGGAATGTTTTCGAGGTGAGGAGTTTCCATGGACTGGCTAGTTTCTACAGGAAATTCATTTGAAATTTTAGTGGGATTAGTGCAGTAATGATGGATACAGTGAAGAAGCGGCATAAAGTTTTTCATTGGACAGCCGAGGCTGAAAGGAGCTTCAATCTGTTGAAGCGAAAGATAACCGAGCAACTGGTGTTGGTGTTGCCCGATTTTTGGAAAACATTTCAGGTGAAGTGTGATGCGAGTGGGTATGCTGTTGGAGGAGTCTTGAGTCAAGATGACAGACCTGTTGCATATTACAGCGAGAAGTTGGACGATGCAAAGCTGAAATACTCCATGTATGATAAGGAATTTTATGCCATCATACAGGCATTGAAGAAGTGGAGGCATTATTTGATACCCAAGGAATTCATTTTGTACAGCGATAATCACACATTGCAGTTCGTGAGTCAACAGGAGAAGTTGAACCAGAAGCATGCGAAATGGGTAGAGTACATGCAAAATTTCACATTTGTGATCAAGCACATTTTGGGGACTGCTAACAAAGTGGCTGACGCTTTGAGAAGGAAATGTTTATTGCTGCAGGAGTTCAGAGTCAAAACCTTAGGTTTTGAAAATCTGAAAGATATGTATGCAGGTGATCCAGATTTTAGAGAAGCATATGAGGCAGCTGAGAATCCAGTTCTCAGGGATCGGAGTCCATGGCTGGAATATATGATCCAGGATGGATTGTTGTTTAAAGGCAATCAACTGTGCATTCCAGATTGCTCCATGAGGGAGAATTTGGTAAGAGAAAAACACAGCGGAGGTTTATCAGGTCATTTCAGGCATGATAAGACATTCGCCAAGCTGGGTGAATCATATTATTGGCCAGGGATGTGAATAGATGTGAAGAGGTTTGTTGACAGGTGTCGGATATGTCAATATGCGAAGGGTCGAAAGCAGAACACAGGGTTCTATCAGCCATTTCCCATACCTGAGAGACCATGGGAGGCAATCAGTATGGATTTTGTCTTGGGTTTGCCGAGGACGCAGAGAGGGGTTGATTCCATCTTCGTGGTGGTGGATAGGTTTTTGAAAATGGAACATTTCATCACAAGTTAGAAGACCAGTGATGCGACCCACATCGCAA
This sequence comes from Picea mariana, assembly GCA_032191745.1. NCBI lineage: Eukaryota > Viridiplantae > Streptophyta > Pinopsida > Pinales > Pinaceae > Picea > Picea mariana. Next base: position 5,791 of record JASDQU010816045.1, read on the forward strand.
ATTTATTTTTCAAAGAAATCGTCAGATTGCATGGATTGCCGAGAAGCATAGTCTCGGATCGGGATACTAAATTCATAGGTCATTTTTGGAGGATGCTATGGAAAAAGCTCGAAACTAATTTGGATTTTAGTTCATCTTATCACCCCCAGACAGGTGGACAGACGGAAGTGGTCAACAAGAGCTTAGAAGATCTATTGAGAAGCTTGGTGACGGAGCACCATAACAGTTGGGACTAGATTCTACCACAGGAAGAATTCGCATACAACGATTCGGTGAATAGGAGCACAGGTAAGAGTCCATTCCATATTTTGTATGGGACACAGCCAAGGGGAGTTTCTTAGCTCAGGGAGTCAGGACAGTCTGAAACTAGTAGTGTGAGGGCTGAAGAGTTCGCTGAAGCGATGGAGGAACTTCACACACAGGTGAAGCAGCGACTGCAAAAGTCCAATCAGGAGTACAAGCACAGAGCCGACCAGCGGAAGAAACAACTTTATTTCGAAGTTGGGGACATGGTTCTGGCACACTTAAGGAAGGAAAGGTTCCCAAGGGAAATGTATAACAAGCTCAAGATGAAGAAAATTGGGCCATGCAGAGTCCTGAATAAATTCAGAGAGAATGCATACGAGCTTGAGTTGCCAGAGGGCATCGGGATATCTCCGATTTTCAATATTTTGGATTTATACCCATACAAGGCTGGAGAAGCAGAAGATGGAACTAAGGAACCAGTGGTCCAGTGGCAGAAGTAATTGCCAGTTGCACAGAAGCCTCATATGGATTCCATACTGGATAAAAGAGTAGGCAAGAAGACCAGGAGAAAAAAGTATTTTGAATACCTGGTGAAATGGAAGAATCACCCAGTGGAAGATGCCAGCTAGGAGACAGAAGCAGTAATACAAAACCATGGTCAGACTGTGCAGGAGCTCATGGACAGGAGCCCATGAAATATTTTGAGCCGAGGAGTATGATGCAGTAGCATCCAAACCTCATCAAGCGAGCCCGCGCGAGGAGAAAGAAAATACAGCTGGATAGCGCCAACACCAAAATTTTGAAACACCTGATATTTGTTGCGCGAGCATTAATGAGTTGATGTAATGAAGCACACTTGTATTGTATTGTAGATAGGAAGGCATTTATTAGTTTTAATGCTGTTAGATAGAAATTTTTATTGTAGATTTTCTAGTTTCAGATTTCGAGAGGGAAAACGGAATATAGGCACCCTCCTTTGTATCATTGTATTATTATCATTCATACAGGAGAAAGTAGAGCAGAGAAAAAAACTTGTAGAGCAAACCCATGTACAGATTGAATTAATAGAAGAGAGTCGTTGATTCAGCTCCATGGTTTGTGTTGTTTCTCTGTGTTGATATTATGCTCATGGATGTTTGTTCTCTTGTATGCATTTGCTTTTGAGTATGCTGTGCATGTGATTTGAGAGGTTTAACTAAAGTTTGTGATAGAAGAGAATGAGTTTCAATTGTTTCTCTATCTGAGCCAGGAGATTCCTGCATAGAGTGCAGTGGAATTCATCTGCATAGTGTGCGTTGATGAGGCCAGGCTGTTAAACTCTTATTCTCATCTGCCAAGAGTTGAGTTGGGTTATTAGAGCCATGCAGGTGAAGTGCAGGTCTAGGTTGAAGTCTCAGTAGAAAGTCTGAGGAAAGGAAGGCAGGGATTCCTATTGCGGAAGTGCACAGGGTCCAGAAGATCCAACACTTACAGCGTGATTGGACTCCGAGCGCAAGGAGTGCGCCAACCTTCAGTTGAAGGAGTGAAAGAAGTTAAGCTCAGGGGGAATAATTCCTTGTGAATTCCACGAGGAAGAACACAGGTGGGGCTCGAAATCGGAGAAGCTATTGAAGTGGAAGAAATCCCCAAGATGGAGAATAGAGGATAGGATTCGTGGGTGGAAATTGCGAAGTCTCGCAGACCGTCAGATCTTGGGGAAATTGTACGGGGTTTAACCCTTAGACACAGGCATAACTCGTATCCATCGCATATCGGCATTCGGCGTTTGGCGAGGCAAGAGTTGCATGCATGTCGAAATCGCGAGTAGTGATTTCCCAAATTAATCGGGGCCGTCGATTGTGACAAGGACAGGTGGCACGAGATCCTGAGGAGTCGGAGAATCGGGGTTCGGCGTTCGGGGTTTTCAACAGCAAAGAAACTTTGCATCGTGGATCTGTGATCTATGAAATCTCGAGGTGACGTGGTAGAGAGGCACCTCGGGAGTTAGTGGGATACAGGTGGCATTGTATCGGGGAATCAGTACCTTGGTACTCGGGGTTTGGAAAGTCAGGTTGTTGACATAGCAAGTAGCGATTTCTCGATAGGGAAATCCCCGATGGGAGTGGAAAGCATTGACCCGTTGACCCATCGAGGTTCCGGGTTTTGTTTTGCACGAGATTGTGTAACGCGTTTCGCGAAACCGAGAAACCTGATATCCATAGAAGTGAAGGGGGAATCGCCGAGGAAAGAACTGTGGGTAGAGAGAACTCCCGAGAGGAGTTGGAAGAGTGTTATAGCTCTTCGGGCCTGAGCGAAGGAGGTCCTGGTGGAAGCGGCTGCTGCCGAGAGCGGTTGCGTCATGAAGGCCAAGCGTGAGGGGTGCACATGAATTCCTCTAAAGGAGTCAGAGTGAATAAGCTCAAGAGGGATAGAACCCTCGCAATATCGTGGAAGAGATCCCAGGGAGTTGGGTTGAGGAAGGTTTCGAGCAGGAGTTGTAAGCGCAGGCTGGGGGAACAAGTTTTGGCAACAACACTTAGTCATTTTCAAGAAGTCCTCAAAGAGGAAGGAATCAATGACTAAGGTTCACAGGGGAGTTTTTCGAAATCCCGACAGCCGATAAATCTTGAGGAGATGCACATGGGTTAACCCTAAGTGAGCCGGGGAGGAGCCAAGAGCCATCGGGATTCGGTTCATCGAGATTCACGGACACAGGAGTTTTGTGCTCGCTGAAATCGCGATTAGCGATTTCCTAATGTAACTGGAGCTGTTGATCGAGGGGGACACCTGTCAAGAGATCCCAAAGAGAGGGGCTCAAAAAATTGGGGTTCCCAACAACAGAAAACACTTGCGTATCAGATTCGCGATCCGTAATATCCCGACGGTGATGTGGCAGTGTGGGACCATAGGGGCTGGTGGAGTACGAGTGGCACCATATCGAAATTTGGGGATCATAGGTCCCAAAGGTGTGAGTTCTACGTTGTTCAAACTCACAAGTTCCAAAAACCCGATAGAAGTAAAGAAGGTGGAGATGTCAAGTCCACACATGAATCGGGAAATCGGCACATCCAGGTTCGTGGGTTGGAATTTCAACTTGCCAACATCGTGAGTAGCGATTCTCCGATAGAGAGAACTCCGATAGGAAGGAGGAGAAAATTGGCAATTGACTCGCATCAGGATTCAGGGAATCACAAGGCATAAGGGGCGTGACAATAGAATTCGCGAAATCCTGAATTCTGATTTTCCGATTAGTAAGGGAGGCCAGTAAAGAGTTGTTGTGGGTAAGAATTTTCGACAGGGAATTAGAGGAGCATTTATGCTCTTCGGGCCAAAGTCAGAGAAGGTCCTGGTGGAAGCGAACGTGTGCCACGGGTGGTGTTTGCAACAGAGTGGCATCAGAGCAGGAGTACCTTTGCTTTCTGTAGCAAAGAAGGAGAAGGAGTAAATACACCATGCCGCCTAGGAGGGAAAGACAATCACCAAACCCAGAGGACAGGGAGGTGAGGAGAAGAGGCAGGCCGACAGGAAATCTAGAAATGAAGCGACAGATGAGAGATCTCCAAGCAAGATTAGAGAAGATGGAAACAACGCAGAGACGCAGAGTTGGTGCAGGGGATCTTAGTGATTCTGAAGTTGAAGAGGAAGCTAGACATGAAGAAGAGGTCACAACAGAGGATGCATCAACCGAGTGGTTGATCAAAGCCATTTCCAGAATGAGTGCGAAATCAAAAATGGACATTCCAGTCTATGAGGGGAATCTGGATGCAGAAGAGCTATTGGACTGGATCCAAGCTCTTGACACCTACTTCGACTATGAAGATGTGGAAGAAGATAAGAAAGTCAAGCACACTGTTACGCGCTTGAAAGGACATGCAGCCTTATGGTGGGATGAGCTACAGGCATATAGATGTTCCAAAGGCAAGAAAAAGATTAAAACCTGGGATCGAATGATTGCTAAGATGAAGGAAAAATTCATCCCACGGGATTATCAGATCACACTGTTCAGGCGAATGCAGAACTTGAGACAGAAGTGGATGATGGTGAAAGAGTATACCGAAGAATTTTACAAGCTCAACATCAGAGCAGATCATCGGGAGAGTGATGATGAGAAGGTTTCGAGATATCTGAATGGTTTGAGATACGAAATTCAGGATGAACTAAGCATGCTAACCATCTGAACGGTGGAAGATGCTTATCAATTGGCTCTGAAAGCTGAGGAGAAGCTGAGTTGTAAGCAAGGTCAGCGAGGGAGAGGCAGAAGCCAGCCCAGAGGCAAAGCATAAGCTCAAGAGAAATTCCAGAAGCCCAAAGAGGAATGGAAGAAACCTCAGGGTAAGGTTGAGAGAGGCGGAACCTCACTGAGGCAGCCATATGTTGAGTCGAGAGGGCAACAGATTGATTAGCGAGGTGATTATGCTGACACAAACACTCTTCCTCATACTAGAGGTCGAGGTAGAGGAAGAGGTGGAGTAATCACATGTTTTACATGTGGGAAAAATGGGCACAAGTCATTCGAGTGTCCAGAGAAAAAGAAAGATGTAGGGGAAGCTCACATTGCAGAAGCTCAGAGGCATGATGCTGAGTCTGAAGATGCAGAAAGAGAAAGATCGCTTGGGATGCATAAATTCCTTTTGACACCCAAGAAGGAGGGGGAGGATACAGCTCAGAGAAGCTGATTGTTCAGAACCGCATGCAAGACCAAGGATAGGAAATGCAAGGTCATTGTGGACAGCGGAAGCACAGATAATCTCGTTTCAACCGAGATGGTGGAGAAACTAGAGCTGGAGACAACTGATCACCCGAGTCCATACAAGGTTTCATGGCTACAGAAAGGACACTAGGTAAGTGTTACGAAACAATTCTTGGTTGAATTTAAAATAGGTGGGTATAATGATAAAATCTTGTGCGATGTTATTCCCATGGATGTATGTCATTTATTGCTGGGTAGACCATGGCATTATGACAGAAATGTGGTTCATGATGGGAGGATGAACACATATACTTTGGAGAAGGATGGGAGTACACACAGGTTTCTTTCGATAAGGGATAAGGAGGTGAAGCCGGAAGTGAGAAATACAATACTTCTCATGAGTGGGAAGGAACTTCTCACAGAGATGGAGAAGAAAGAAGATCCACAATTCTTTGTTGTCAGAAAACCGAGGATTGTTCTGACCATCACAAGAGTGGATGACTTACCAGAAGAGATTCAGGAACTGCTGGAAGAGTTTGTTGATATCATCGTGGATGAATTACCTCATTCATTGCCACCGATAAGGAGTGTGATTCACCACATAGACCTCATACCAGGAGCGAGTTTGCCGAACAAAGCTGCGTACAGGTTGACACTGCAGGAAAATGAGGAGGTTAAGAACGAGGTCCAGGATTTGTTGGACAAAGGATTAGTCAGAGAAAGCTTGAGTCTGTGTGTTGTTCCAACAATGATCAGTCCGAAGAAAGATGGAGACTGGAGAATGTGCACCGACTAAAGAGCGATAAATAAAATTACCATCAGGTACAGATTTCCACTACCAAGAATGGATGATCTGATGGATTGCCTGAGTGGGGAAAATTATTTTTCAAAAATTGATCTGAAGAGCGGATATCACCAGATTCGCATGAGGGAAGGTGATGAATGGAAGACAACATTCAAGACAAACGAAGGTTTGAACGAATGGCTGGTCATGCCATTTGGTTTGACAAACGTGCTGAGCACTTTTATGAGGCTGATGAATGAAGTCCTGAGGGAATTCATCGGGAAATTTGTAGTTGTATATCTGGATGATATATTGATTTACAGTAAGACGAAGGCTGAACATTTGAAGCATTTGGCTATTGTGATGAGAAGGCTACAGCAGGAGAAGCTGTTGATTAATATGAAGAAATCTTCATTTATGCAGACATAGCTCATTTATTTGGGTTTTGTTATTTCAGTGAATGAGTTGAAAATGGATCCAAGTAAGGTGGAAGTGATCAAGAATTGGCCATCACCAAGAAATGTTTTCGAGGTGAGGAGTTTCCATGGATTAGCTAGTTTCTACTGAAAGTTCATCAGGAATTTCAGTGGAATTAGCGCAGCGATGATGGACACAGTGAATAAGCGGCATACAACTTTTCACTCGATAGCAGAGGCTGAAAAGAGCTTCAATCTGTTGAAGCGAAAAATCACAGAGCAACCAGTGTTGGTGTTGCCCGATTTTCGGAAGACATTTCAAGTGAAATGTGATGCGAGTGGATATGCCATAGGAGCGGTCTTGAGTTAGGAAGACAGGCCAGTTGCATATTTCAGCGAGAATCTGGATGAGGCAAAGGTGAAATACTCCACAAATGATAAAGAGTTTTATGCCATCATACAGGAATTAAAGAAGTGGAGGCATTACTTGATTCCAAAAGAATTTGTATTGTACAACGATAATCATGCATTTCAGTTTGTGAGTCAACAGGAGAAGTTGAACCAAAAGCATGAAAAATGGGTAGAATACATGCAGAATTTCACGTTTTTGATTAAACACATTTCAGGGACTGCTAACAAAGTGGCTGATGCTTTGAGCAGGAAATGTTTGTTGTTGCAGGAATTCCGAGTCAAAACATTGGGTTTTGAGAATCTGAAGGACATGTACGCTGGAGATGCAGACTTCGGAGAAGCATATGAAGCAGTTGAGAATCTAGTTCTCAGAGATCGGAGCCCATGGATAGACTATATGATCTAGGAGGGATTGTTGTTTAGAGGCAATCAACTGTGCATTTCGAATTGCTCCATGAGGGAGAACTTGTTGAAAGAAAAGCACAGTGGAGGCTTGGTGGGACATTTCGGTCAAGACAAAACATTTGCGAAGCTGAGCGAATCATATTTTTGGCCGGGGATGCGTTCAGAGGTCAAGCGATTTGTTGACAGATGTCGGATTTGCCAACATTCGAAGGGGAGAAAGCAAAATGCAGGTTTTTATCAGCCATTTCCCATACCAGAGAGGCCATGGGAGGCGATCAGCATGGATTTTGCATTGGGTTTGTCGAGGATGCAGAGAGGGGTTGATTCCATATTTGTGGTGGTGGACAGGTTTTCAAAGATGGCACATTTCATTCCATGCCAAAAGACCAGCGATGCGACACACATCGCAAACTTGTTTTTCAAGGAGGTCATTCGACTCCATGGATTGCCGAAAAGCATAGTTTCGGATAGGGGCACAAAATTCATAGGGCATTTTTGGAGGACGCTATGGAAGAAACTAGGGACTAACTTGGCATTTAGTTCAGCTTACCATCCACAGACGGATGGGCAGACAGAAGTGGTCAACAGGAGCTTGGGAGACTTGTTGAGAAGCCTGGTGACAGAGCACCATAGTAGCTGGGACAACATATTGCTACAGGCAAAGTTTGCGTACAATGATTCATTGAATCGGAGTACAAGGAAGAGTCCATTTTAGATTGTGTATGGGACACAACCGAGGGGAGTTTCTGAAATCAGAGAGTCAGAACCGACTACGACTAGCAGCACCAGTGCAGAAGAATTCACTGAGGCGATGAAAGAACTTCACGATGAGGTGAAGCAACGACTGATAAACACAAATCAGGAGTATAAGCATAGATAAGATCAGCATCGGAGACAAATTCAGTTTGAAGTTGGTGATCTTGTTCTGGCACACTTGAGAAAGGAAAGGTTCCCAAGGGGAACATACAACAAGCTCAAAATGAAGAAAATTGGACCTTGTACAGTCTTGAAGAAATTTGGAGACAACGCTTATGAGATTGAGTTGTCGGAGGGCATCAAAATATCTTTGATATTTAATGTTTCGGATTTATACCCATATATGGCTGGAGAAGCAGAAACTGGAACTGAGGAACCAGTGATCCAGTGGCAGAAGCAGATTCCCACTACAAAAAGGCCACAGATGGAGTGCATACTGGAAAAGCGTGCGAGAAAGAAGACCAGGCGAAAGCAGCATTTCAAGTATCTGGTCAAGTGTAAGAATCAACCAGTAGAAGATGCTAGCTGGGAAAGTGAAATAATGATACAGAAGCATGGACAAACCGTGCAGGAGCTCATGGACAGGAGCCCATGAAATTTTTTAAGCCAAGGAGTATGATGCAGGAGCATCGCCAACTCATCGAGGAGCATCACTCGAGACAAGCCAGGTAGCATGAAAGACAACGAATAGTTGGACAGTGCTAGCACACATTTTGAAACACCTTGATATTGTTGCGCCTAACATTAATGTGTAGAGTTAATGAAGCGCACTTCATATATTGTAAATGGACCTTGAGCGGATAGCTCTCGTCCTTAGGTAGACAGGCGACATTTATTTTAGCTAATGCTGGTAGATAGGAATTTAATTGTAGATTTGATAGCTTTAGAATCGAAGAGGGAAACGGGATATAGACACCCTCCTTTGTACATTGTAACATAATTTTTAGAAATTGAGAAGCATTCAGGAGAGGAGAGAAACATAGAACTTTGTGGAGAACACCTATGTACAGATTTGAATTAATAAAAGAGAGTCTTTGATTCAAAATCATGTCTGGTGTTGTTTCTCTATGTATGTTGTTTATGTGCTCTTGAATGTATGTTTTCTGGTTATGCATTTGCTTTTTATATGCCGTGCATGTGATTTCAAGGTTTGAAACTGGAGTCTGAGAAGGAAGAGAATGAGTTTCAATTGTTTCTCTATCTGATCCAGGAGATTCCTGCATAGAGTGCAATTGAATTCATCCGCAGGGAGTGCGTCGATGAAGGCTCAGTAGTTTAACTGATTGTTCTCATTCACCCAGAAGCCGATTTGGGTTGTTGTAGCTGTGCAAAGAAGGCATAGGCCGAAGAAGAAAAAGCCTCAGTCATGAGTCTGAGCAAGGAGCTAAGGACTGCTGCTGTAGGAAGTGTGTCGAATCTAAAGGATTCAACACCTGAGAAGTTGTTGAAGGCCAAGGGTGAGGAATGCGCACGAATTCCTCTGAGGGAGTCAGAGTCAATAAGCTCAAGAGGGATAGAACCCTCACAATATCGTGGAAGAGATCCTAGGGAGTTGGGTTGAGGAAGGTTTCGAGTAGGAGCTGTAAGCACAGGCTAGGGGAACAAGTTTCGGCAACAACACTTAGTCATTTTCAAGAAGTCCTCAAAGAGGAAGGAATCAATGACTACGGTTCGCAGGGGAGTTTTGCGAAATCCCGATAGCCGATAGATCTTGAGGAGATGCACATGGGTTAACCCTAAGTGAGCTGGGGAGGAGCCAAGAGCCATCGGGATTCGGTTCATCAAGATTCATGGAGATAGGAGTTTTGTGCTCACTGAAATCGAGATTAGCGATTTCCCGATGTAACTGGAGCTATTGATCGAGGGGGACACATGTCAAGATATCCCAAAGAGCGGGGTTCAGAAAATCAGGGTTCCCAACAACAAAAAACACTTGCGTATCGAATTCATGATCCGCGATATCCTAACGGTGACGTGGCAGTGTGGGACCACAGGTGCTGGTGGAGTACGGGTGGCACCATATCGAAATTCGGGGATCGGAGGTCCCAGAGGTGTGAGTTCTACGCTGTTCAAACTCGCGAGTTCCGAAAAGCTGATAGAAGTAAAGAAGGTGGAGACGTCAGGTCC
>JASDQU010816046.1:18237-33750 GCA_032191745.1 Picea mariana
CGAGTAAATGCACACATGATACCAAGACAACTTCGTCAGGGTACTGAACAGGCCTGTTGGCAACAAAGCAATGTCAGTTCGAGAGGTAGCAGGTATATGTTTTTAAATTATCTTTTATGGAAGTATACATCATGTGGATACAACTATTGGATGGGATTAAAGCATTTGAGTGGGTTAAATGGCATCCTTGTCGAGGCTATGGATGCATGCTGGCAGCAGTGGCTCTGTCAATGGTATTGAATTTCTTTTATAAACATCGTGACTCTTTGATTAAGACATTATTTCAGTTTATAATCCCCTGCAAAGAAAATTCTATTGTCTGGTTATAACATTGAGCTTATCTTAATACCATATGGTCTCAGAGTGAATTTATTTCAAGGAGCTTAAATCTTTTTATCAGTCTTATTATTTTCTTCCTGAGATGAAATCTTACCAGATCAGAGATAACTGCTTCACCCAATAAGTCACCATTTGTTGGGCCCCAACAACTCCCCCTATATTTTTACAAAATTTAAAGGGCCCCTATTAGAATCTTGATAATTATAATGAGCTACAGAATCAATGTTTTCAAATAGTTCCATGCCTTGGATTGCTTTGAGAAAAACTTAAGACATTCACTATAGTATGAAACATTCATTACAAGAGTATATGTCAAAAGTTAGAGATGAGCATAAAAATCTCAATTTAAACAAAAACGTTAATTTTTATCAAATGTTTACTTTCGTTTAAAATAAGATTATGTGTTCATTACTTTGCTCATTAGCAAGTTTGACTATTTTGAATAATGTGTTCAATACTTCATCAAATAATATCTTGGTTGATTTCTCATTTTCATAAAATAATTTGGTGATATTAATTAATTAAATTCCTTTTTCATTTTGCATCTCATAATAATAATAAAAAATCAAAAAGAATTATCTATCATTTGTTTGCTTTTGTAAAAAACCAAAATTAATTTTTTTCTCTTCTCCATTAACTTGAAGCTTCTAGAGTTGTAGGATAATTATAAACAATGTTTGTTTAGAACTTATAGTTAGTTTAAATTCATTTTTTATTTTTCTAGATTTTGTTTTATTCTCAATTTTTAGGTTATTAATTTAGGCTTTTTTTTGTTTCACAGGTTTCTATTATCAAATATTTGATACGGATCTGATCATGGATTGATTTTATTATCCAAGTACGTTCAATATGATTGATCCAAAAATAATATTGGATTGCTACAAATAATTTTATGACCAACAACAGGTAAAATTTGGAAGGGTGTCAAGATCAAAGACATGATTTTGCAGGACTGATTGCAGCTAAACCGTGAGGAATTTGGAGAAACGGTTGAAAACATAGAACCAAAATGGACCCATTTACCTTACGCGTAGATATTTTCCCAAACAAATGCACATTTTGAGAGATATTTGGGTCTCTTTACGAGGAAAATTTCAGGTGGTGGAAATTAATAGTGACGCCCAGACTGTTCATTCATTTTATAAATATATGAGAAAGATTAGAGCCAAAGATCCAAGAATTGGAGAGGAGGATTTTAATCCTTTCTCTTTTGTATATTATTGCTTTTGTAAACTTTTTATTTCTTTTCAAATGGAGTAATGAATGGCTGGAATCTTTGGGAGAATGGACGAATATTTTCAAAGAAGAATATGGAATTCCAAGTTGCTTAATGGCTTTTGTCCTGTGAGTAAAATGGTTTTATTTTCATATAATATATTCATATTCTTTGAATAATTTATTATGCATTGATTTAAATAGCTTTAGTCTTTTTTATCAATACATGGTTAATTATTATCATTTATATATTAATTTTTCCAATCTTTAAGAGTCTATTATCCAAAACAATTCTTCCATGACTACAATATGGGCATATGATTTTGAAAAAGAATATGGGAAAGTAATTCATCTTTGGCTTTAGACGTGTGTGATACTTATTCCATTTCATTCTTTCATTATTGTTGTATTATGAAAATGTTATAACGGTTGATTTTAGCTTTAGCTTGTCAATCATATGGTGTTTTCATACAGTTAAATGTTATATGTTGCCCATAATTTCTTATTCCATTTTTGATGTGTGATCATTCGATCATTTAATTATTATGGAATTGATTTCTAATGTTAAATGATGGATAATATCAATACCCAGAATTGAGTTTTCTTTCGTTCTTAAATATTGATTATCTTAAAATCACACAATTTTTAATTAGTTGTCTTCCTGTTGTTATTAATTTACTCCAATATCAAATACTTCTTTGAATGTATTCTGGAAGTGCTAGTATTGTTCTGTTATAGGTTTCCCTTAACAACAGTACAGGCAGGAGCTCATACAACACAGAAAGATAAATATGAGTTTCGTTGATTAGCGACAGGTTATTATGTGTGTTATTTAGTTAAGTTGTTTATGAATGAAACAATGAATGTATGGTTCAACTTTGACTATCCACATGTTCATGTTTCATTAAATTTTTTGCAAGATTCTTTAAATTTATAAAAGAAAAACGATAAATATTTTTATGTGCTTTCTTTATCTGCTTCCTAGAAGCAATCATTTTTCCATTGATTTTCATAAGTTTCGATTAAAACTTGCATCTTGTAAATCATGTAAATAAATGAGACTTGTATATCTTCTGCTTAAATACAACTACTAGAGTTACATTAGAACATATGTACATATATATAGTGTTTAGTAATTGGTTAATTATTTCTCTATTTTATTCGTTTCTTTTGGGATTATTAGATTGGCTAACGGAGCCATTAAACTCGTCAGAACGAGTTACACCAAATGGATTGGGTTATTTATACAAACCTAGACTGGACTCGCACTTCCAGTTGACGGATGGTCAATTTCACTCGTCAAAAAGTCTGAGCCCCCATACCATCCCACAGACTCAATTAATTTGCAAGATGAAAAACCAGCAGTTGTCTTAGGTATGATGGTAGAAGACAGAGACGATTCATCCCCTCCCTTCTATACCTCACTAAACATACATGACAAGGTGTTGAACAACTTTCTGATGGATTTGGGGGCTTCCCATAATCTCATGCCCAAACCTGTCATGGAGGAACTAGTACTGGAAATCACAAAATATTACCATGACTTGTATTCTTTTGACTCTAGGAAGGTGCAATGCCTGGGAGTCATCAAAGGCCTGGTCATGACTTTATTTCAATTGCCCATGAAGAGTGTGGTCATGGACATTGTAATGGTTGATGTTCCCCCCCAAGTTTGGCATGTTGTTTTCAAGATCTTGGATAAAAAGACTCTGTGGAACCTTGCAAATGGACCTCACATACACCACTATTCATGTGTTTGGGGGGAAGCATAGAAGACTGTATAGAGAAGATCAGTTGGCCTATATCATTAGTGATGAAACAAACCCCACCAAACATCCTATATTTTCCCATGACACTAATCTGGGGTCCAGTTTATTGCATCTCACCGGTGCTCTCGAGCCTCTAAAGCTCAGAAAGAAATCCACTGCCTCTCATGAAGATTCCTCCTCCATCACCTCTGTTTGGAAAATGTTCTTTGATGGAGCCTTTTATAAGGAGGGTATTGGTGATGGAATGGTCTTTACTTCACCAGCTCAAGAGACCATACCTCTGTCCTATAAGTTATAGTTCTAAGCTACCAATAATGTGGCAGAGTATGAATCACTTGTGTTAGGTTTGAGGGCTGCAAAAGACATGGGGATTAAGGAGATATTTGTGTTTGGGGATACTGATTTGGTTGTAAATCAAGTCAGAAATCTTTACCAGGCCAAGAATCCTAGACTCATATCTTATAGGAATTAATTATGTGACATAATAGACATCTTCTTCCTAACTTTCAACATTTCATTCATTCCTAGAGGGGAGAATACAGTGGTTGATTCTTTGGTTGTTTTGGAGAGAAATTTCAGAGTTCCCCTGCCACCCAAGCTTAGTTATGATATAGAAATAAAATATAGACCCTCTATACCAGACAACGTCAAACATTGGAAGGTATTTAAGGATGATCTTGAGATCAAAATATTCCTGGAAGATGTTGATGAATTTTTTTCTCTACACATAGAACAAGATCTCGATTCTATCAGTAACTCACACGCTAATGTATTTTTAAAGAAAATTGTTAATCATCACATTATGCAGTTACCAAGCAATCACATTCTGAAGGGACTAGTCCCTTTGGAAAGGATTTTTGACAGTAATGATGTGGCAGTGAAAGTTAAGAGGCCGATTGATGATGCTGACATAGTCGAATGCAACATTGGCACAAATGAAGATCCTAAGTATGTCAAGTTGTCAAGCAGCCTGTCACAGGAACAGAGGGTTGGGTATGTTCATCTATTAAATGAATTCTCTGATATGTTCACCTGATCATACAAAGATATCAGAACATATGACGTAGGCGTCATTGAGCACAAGATCCCACTAAAAGAAGAGTCCAAACCGTTTAGGCAGAAATTGAGACAGATTAACCCCATGGTGCTACCTATTATGGAAAAAGAGTTAAAGAAGTTGTTGGATGCCCAAATTATCATGTCTTTGAGGTATTCAGAGTGGGTGGCCAATTTGGTCCCAGTGAGAAAGAAGATCAGGGAAATCAGACTTTGTGTCGATTTTAGGAACTTGAACAGGAGCTCAAAGAAGGACAACTACCCCTTGCTGAAAATGGAACACATATTACAAAGGGTAACTAGCGCATCAAGGATATCCATGATTGATGGATTTTCGGGCTACAATTATATCTTGTTCCTACATGAAGATAGAGAAAAAATAACCTTCACCACTCCTTGGGGTACGTTCATGTATGCCAAAATGCCCTTTGGATTAATGAACACCAGGGTGACCTTTCAGCAAGCCATGGATATAGATTTCATTGGAAAAAGGGACAAGTTCGTGGTCATCTACCTGGATGACATTACAGTTTTCTTCAAGTCTGAAAAAGAGCACTGTGAGCATTTGAAAAGGGTGTTCCTGAAATGCGAAAATTTTGGCCTCTCCTTAAATCCCAAGAAGTCTTTGTTTGCCATGAAGGAGGGAAAGTTGTTGGGACACATAGTATCAGCCGAAGGAGTCAGGATTGATCCCAGCAGAGTTGAGGAAATCTAGACCTTGTCACTCCCTAGATCTAGGAAAGAAGTCTAGTCTTTCCTGGAAAAAAATAATTTTCTGAGGAGGTTTGTTTCCAATTTTGTTGAGATGGTAAAGCTTATAACAACCATTTTGAGGAAGGGGAATGAAGTTAAGTGGACTATTGAGTCTTGAGATTACTTTGATCAGATAAACAAGGCCTTGATTGAGGCACCCGTGCTTATCAGTCCCGATTACTCAAAGGATTTCCTCATTTTCTCATTTGCTTCATTTGACACTGTGGTAGTTGTTCTGTTACAGAAGAATGTTGAAGGGTTCTAGCAGCCCATCTCCTTTTTCAGTCGGGCATTGAGACATGTTAAGGTAAAATATGACATTATGGAGAAGAAGGCCTACGCTTTGGTTAAAGCTCTCAAAGCTTTCAGAGTCTATGTCCTGTAGTAAAAAATCACTGCATATGTCCCTTCATAGATGGAAGGAAATTCTCATTCAGCCAGACATAGATGGAAGGAGGAGTCGATGGATAGCCAAAATCCTAGAATTTGACCTGGAAATAAAGCCCACCAAATTGATTAAAGGTCAAGGTTTAGCCAAGCTGCTGGATGAATCTAATTACAAATATTTGGGGCTAAATTTCATCAATAATCGCTCGAAAAATCAACGGGTTGAGCCGTCTGATACGAATGCTCAGGAAGACCCCCCATTAGAAGCATGTCTTTGGTACAAGGATGTCATATATTTTCTACATACATTATATCCTCTGATGGCATGCAAAGGAACAAGGCAAGAGCTTTAAATCTCAAAGAAATTAAGTACTACCTTGTTGATAAAAAATTGTATTGGAAAGACCCCCTAGGGGTACTTCTAAGATGTTTAGACCCACACGAAGCACAAAGGATTATGTCAGACTTTCATGAAAGTTTGTGTGGGGGAAATCATTTCTGGAGAACAATGGCCCATAAAATTCTCAGGGCTGGTTATTTATGGCCTACTCTGTTCACTGATGTTTGCGCAAAAGTCAGAGCTGGTGATAAATGTCAAAAATTCTCAGGAAAGAAGCAGCTAAATCCCCTTCCATTAAAACATGTGGTTGCTTTAGGACCCTTCCAGTAGTAGGGCCTATACTTCATTAGGGAGATTCATCTTGCATCCATCGGTCAACATAGATGGATCCTGACTACCATAGATTATTTTAAAAAGTGGATAGAAGCTACCCCCACAAGGAGCACTTCCCACAAGGTAATCATCAGTTTTATGGAGGATATCATAGAAAGATTTGGTTGCCCAAGTAGAATTGTCACAGATAATTCCACTTCTTTCAGAGATGAAACATTGATCCACTTCTATGAGCATTTCAAAATTAAGTTGATTCACTCTACCCCATACTACCCCTAGGGCAATGGACTAGCAGAGTCCTCTAACAGGAGCTTGATCAAAATCATTAAGAGACTGTTAGAGGATAACAAAAAAGAATGGGATTCAAAGCTCAAGTTTTCTCTATGGGCCAATCAAGTGACAACGAAAAGATCTCTCGGCATATCTGCGTTCCAGCTGGTATATGGAACCAAAGCAGTTTTTCCCTCTCGGCTGGCCTTGCCCGTGGCGAAATTATTTCAAGATCACCAGGGTGAGCTTGATGATATGATTATAAGAATATAGCAGTTGGTTAAAGTGTAGAAAGCAAGAGAGTAGCTCCTGGACAAAGCAAATGAGCATCAGTAGAGAATCAAGCAGGCTTTTGACAGGAAAGTGCAAAAAGGAGATCTCCAACTGGGTGATCTAGTCTTAAAATGGGATGCACCGAAGCAAGACAGAGGCAATCATACCAAATTCGAAGCATTATGGATTGGCCCCTTCAATATTTCTAAAGCATTTTCAAACAATACTTACAGGTTACAGAATCTGGAGGGTGATGAAGTTTGTGGTGGCCCTGTAAATGTTCACTTCCTAAAAACATTTTTTGTTTAAAATCCGCAACCGGCATCCTACCATTGTAAATACTGTCCTTGTTTTGTTTTGTTTTTATTTTTATCTTTCTATGACTGATAGACTCCATAGCCCAACAGCTAAGGCACTGGAACTACTTGTTCTTGGCAGCTTGCAGGGAACATGCCATCCCCTATGGAGCCAAATGTTATCACATGAAGTTGTCAAGGCCTGTAGACATGTGTCAACTTACCCAAGTTTGTGTCCTTGCCCCATTTTTCTCCTTTTTGTTGGCCATGTCCTTGTGTTTTCCCTCCCTTGTACTCTGCAAAGTTGCTTCATGTTCGCCTTTCTGTTTGAGCTCATCCCCTTGGCCATTGGCACTAGTAATTTGTGTTCCCAAATCCCATTCAGTTGTCCAAATATTCATTGTTACAAGTCACAGCAGTCGAAGTAGTCTAACATGGATGCAGAGCAAGTGAGCGTGGGAATCAAGAGTTTGGATGTGGTAGAAGTTTTCAACAGAAGTCGTGAAATCCTGGGAAAAAGATCCCAACAGAAGTCGTGAAGTTTTGGGAAAAATATCCCCACACTCATTCACCCCCCCTCTAAGTGTGGTAGGTGTGTCCAACATAAGTAACCAGATAATCTTCCTAAGGCCATGCTAAACCCAAAACTTGAATGAATTGACTCAAGAATTTGTGCTATGTTAAAAGGTGACACGACTATTGTCGATAGAAGATAATATTCTTTTCCCACCCTTCTTTTTTTTGTTTTTTCATAGTACATGAAATGTTATGATATAAGAGAGGAAATGAGTGTCGTGAGTAAGCAACTAGTTTCAAGCAGTGGAACATGTCTATGCTCAATGTAAGGAAATGCATGCAGGACATGGACACTTGGGGGGATGTTTCCTCTTCGGGTAAAGCGTGTTAAGTTGCAAAGGATATATGGAATGCACTTTTGGTTTAATGATGAGAATATTTAGGGAAAGAGGGTTATAACGAGAAAGTGGGAGCCATCATTAGGCTCAACAATGCAAGCAAGATAATGTGATGCAATCACGACTTAACTCAAAAAGTGTCATTTTTCATAGATTTAGTCCCCAAGGCCTGAAAAAGTATAAAGCAATACCAAGGAGAACTCTTCTATCCCATGGTGACTAGAGTATTCCTTTTTTGTAAATAGTCTATTTGGTCCAGAAAATGGTTAAACTTATACCAAAATAGATGTCTTTTCAGAGCCATTTATCGAGTGTGAAAGAGACAAGTTCACTCGGCAATATTTTCATTTTTTAAGGAGTCGAAAAAGAGAATAACTAAGACTTAGAGGGAGTCCCATAAGTAGGGGTCAAAATGAGATTGAGTAAGAGTAATTAGGTTCAAACAAAAATTCATATCGGAACTAAAAGGGACTCCTGGACCTATGGAGTAACTTATGCATGGACACCAAATGGAAAAGGTGTTCTAACTAGGGTACCCATGTTTGGTAAGTCTCGACCATTTAATAATGACACTTCTAGTGGCAGCGAGAAGGTTTTGTGTCTCTAAAAATGGGTTCATACCTAGGGAATATGAGTCATGGTCATAGGAGGATGAAAAAATCCAAAGTGGGGTGAGAACCTATCCTATATGCCAATGATGGTATATACCTACCAAAGCCACAAACGGGCTGAAGAATGACATAAATCCCTAAAAACCTAGACAAAATGACTTCGAAGTAGGTCTTACACTGCATAATTAGTCCATATGGTCTCAAACATAATGTATGCCTTACAAATGTTATTGTACCTAGGGTTTAGTTCTTAGATTCAAGATTGGTAAATCAAGATCTGATACACTCCTCAAAGAATAACCTTGCTCTGCAACCACTTATCAGAGTGAAGTTTAGCTCTGACAAGTGGTATCAAAGTGAGGTTATGCTTTGACAAGTTTATCATATCTTGATTTACCAATTTTGAATCTGAGAACTAAACCCTAGGTACAGTAAGAGTTGTAAGTCATAAATTGTGTTAAAGATTGCGGTAAAGACGGGCGAGTAGTTCAAGAATAGAGATAGAAAAATTCTATGGCTAAAATTTTTAGCTTTGGAAGCTTAAAATGGAAGATCTTCTTGTAGATCGAGAACAAGAGATAGTGGTTTGTCCAGGTACCCAGTCGACAGGCATGTCAACGAAAGAATGGGAGAAACTCAAAAGAAGAGAAAGAAGTACTATTTGACTTTGTCTTGCAGATTTGGTATTGTTGAATGTCTCAAGTGAAGATTCGGACAAGAAACTGTGGGGCAAGTTGGGAATCTTATATCAGTCGAAATATATGCTAAATAAGTTGTTTCTCGGAAAGAAAATGTATCTTCTGAGAATGAGTGATGGAAGTTCGGTGAATGAGCATTTAAATCTGTTTAACACCATTTTAAGACAGTTATCATCTGTGGATATTAAAATCATTGAGGAGGAGAAGTGTATAAGCCTATTATGTTCTTTGAAAGACTCCTAGGATAGCTTATTCGTGGATATAGTGAGTAATATAACTACACTAGTGCTAGAAGACGTGGTTGCTTCTCTGTTGTCAGAAGAAATGAGAAGAAAGAACATGCAAGGATCAACCAAATATGCTTTAGTGGTGTGAGGTCGACCGATTGAAAGAGATAAAGGAAAATTCTCTAGTATAAAGTCCAAGTTGAAGGGTAGATCTAAATCCCCGGTTCATTCGAAAAGAATATTATGGAAATGCGGTGAAGCTAGGCATTACAAAAAAGACTATAAGTCGAGCATGATGGAAGTTAGTATGGGATCCGACGAGAATCAATCGACTTAGAGAAAGACAACCCCAGATAAGGGAGGTGATGTGTACCTGGTGTTGACCAGTACACAGTCAAATCAATGTGTTTGGTTGATCAATTCAGGAGAATCCTACCATATGACACCACATAGAGAATGGTTCTATGAGTATGAACGATATGATGGAGGTGATGTGTTCTTGGGGGATGACTTGGCAACAAAATTATCGAATGAGGAAGAGTTCGATTGATACTGTAGGATGGGAGGAAAAGAACCCTTCCAGGTGTGCTACACATTCTAGGTTTCAAAAGATACATTATATCTATCAGTAATATCAGTGATATTGGGATACACACTCTGTTTCATAAGGATTCATGCAAGATGGTCAGAGGTGCGATGGTATTAATGAAAGGAGCTTGGATTGGAAACCTATACAAGTTGTTAGGGAATTTCAATTCGACTAGATGCCACAACATCATTTCTCCTGAATTCCACTCAACTTTAACTCAGCTCGACCCAACTCGGGCTGAGTCAATACAAACTGACTCGACAATACATGATAAAATCGACCCGACCAGGCTATGGCATGAGAGGATGGGACACATTGGAGAAAAATAAATTCGAGCTATGCACAACAAAGGTATGGTCGAAGGGTTTCCTAAATGTGGTTTAGAGGTTGAATTTTGTGAACGTTGCATATATGGAAAACAAAGTCGAGTGAGGTTCCCATTTGGAGAGACAAGGGAAAATGGGATTCTACATCTAGTTCATAGTGATGTGTTTGGCCCAGTTACAATTATTTCACTTGGTCGATCCCTATATTATGTCTCCTTCATAGATGATTTTTCTAGGAAGACATGGATATATTTCCTAAGGAAGAAATCAGAGGTTTTCGAGAAATTTAAAGAGTTTAAATCTCTTGTAGAAAACTAGACAGATAAGAATATTAAGGTGTTGAGAACTGACAGTTTCTAAGGTTTATTTCTTTTATTTTTCATCATAGCCAATTAGATTTTATTTCCTTTTTAGGTAATGTCACTTTAATATTTTTACTTTAACACCTCAGTGACATAATTTGGCCCCTTAGTCCATGTTATTGCAAAAATTGTAGGTTGGGAAAATCCTTACCCAACTACCAAATGGTGACAACTTAGAGAACACCTACCCACTGTCACCTTAGGCAGGTATTTCTGTCACTTTAGAGGTGAGAGAATCACCTCAAGGGGGGAATCTCAGTGACCCTTGGGGAAAATGGGGTGGAAAGTGAAGAGATAAAGGAAGGTCCCCCTAAAGGTCAATATGGAAGATGCAGAAAGGCTTGGGAAAGAGTCTTGGTGGTAGACAAAGGTTTCCAAGAGATAAGAACACTTGCAAAGAATGATGTACCTGCCCGAGACACAAGAACAAGCCAAGTATATATGTATAATGTTAGGTGGATGAGAAAGTTATATCAGCAATGTAAACAACAATGTTTCCCTAATTGAATATGTAAACAACAATGTATATCAGCAAGAAAGTAAGAATTAACACTCCTAAACAATTGTTAAAAGTCCAACAAATGATGCAAGAGATAAGCTAGATAAACACTAGTAATCCTCAATTATGAAAGAATAATACTTTAGAAATGAAACAAGTTTGTAATAAAAGGTGTTTGCATAGATATTTGTTAGCCTTATGTCTGTAGCAAGCAATTTGTTACAGCAGAAAATCCATCCACCAAAACTCACAAAGAGTCCACCCAAAAGTTGTGTTAGGCTAAGTAGATTAATGTGGCAGAATCTTAGCAAATTTTGATGGTTGAAAGGAAAGTTATGAATAGAAATGTGTTAGGGTTTCTACAGCCCTAATGGTTGTATATGAAGTTTTATAATAGCATAAATAAGTAATTGAGTAAATACAATTCCCTAGTGGCTCAACCAAGCCTATATAGCAAAGAATTGATTCCAACTTAGACAACCTCTGAATCATGAAAATGCACGTTAACCAATGCAATTATACTAGTGCCTTTAGCTATTGGGTTATAGAGTCAAGCAAATAAAGAGTTAAACAATGTTATCTCATTGGGGTTGTAAATCATCTTACTCCCCAAGGAAATCAAATGATAAGCTAGGAGATACTAGGAGGGTGTAAACCCTTTTACTTCTCCTAGTAAGACCTTGTGCAACATATAACTTCTAGACAAAATGATAGATAATGGTGGGGTTGTAAATCCTTATACTCCCCAATAAATCTAGCAAATAAAACTTGCAACTAAGAAATGAAGAATCAACAAGATAAATCCTTACCTAGTCCAAGAAATGACAAGATAAACCTCATTTTAACAAGATAAGTCCACCATACATTGCCAAAGGAAAGCTCCAAGAGAGGTAGTGCACAAATTCTTCCACCAACAACATAAAGAAACCAAGACAAGAGCACAAGAGAGAAGAGGTTTCCAAAGGAGGGTGCAAATTTCAGCCAAAATACTTCTCACAATGGGAGATTTATGTTATGAAATGAGATTCACATGATCTCTATTTATACAAAATGTATAAAACATAGTATGTCCACTTAATTAGGGTAAAACATAAGACAAGGGGTCAACAAACCTTATCTTACCCCTTAAACCAAATAATAATATTTAATTTACACTTTTTCCACATTAGAAACCCTAAAATAAGATGATGTGACCCCTTTGGGGAGACATTTTGACACTTGGAGAAAGTCGTTGGAGTTGGGGAAGCATGACTAGGCCTCCAAAGGACACTTGTCATTCATCCTAGCCTCTTATTCATGGTTCAAAGCCTTCTTCCTTAAAAATGTGCCATGTGTTAATGAGAAATACATCCATCACCACCAAACCCTATCCCTAGGTGGTGTCAAGCCTCACGAAGTGACGTTTTTCCCCTCCTAGGCAAGTCATTTGGCATGTGAGGGCTAGGTCATGTCATACATGATGTATTCTAGGCCTCCAAAGAAAATTCATCGTGATCTAGCATGCAGTCCCTTGGCATCCAACTTGTGGGCTTCAAGCCCCATGGAATCCCAAGCTAGGCTTGTTCCTCCAAAACTTTCCACCAACAAGGTCTTGCAAAACAAATAGGCACGCCCTCCAAGGATATCAAGTCAAAATATCATGGCCAGTGAAAACCACATCTAATAAACAGGTCACCTAAACATATGCATCATGTTGATTTTTCAATAAGCAAGGTTTAATCATGAAGTTCATTCCATTTTAGCATTTTACTTCAACCATAAACAATTGTGTTGCAGCAACCAAGATCACAAGAAGAAACACCATGCACAAGTATGCAAGAAGTATCCCCGGAAACCCTTCTCAACAAGGGAAGAAAACCCATCCATTCCTTTGTTATATTCTTCAAGAGAAATACCTCCACCACCAAGAAAACCTAGCACACAAAAGGGTGCTCACAAACCCTAGAAGACTAGCGCCCAAGAGAGGTGTGCACTTTTCCCAAGAATATGTGCTTGCTGAAAATTCCAAACTCACACTTATGATATGATTCCTCAATGGGGAATTTACCTTTACTTATATTAGACTGAATCTGTCAATAGAAGTGTCTATTGGCACAACAAGGCCGACCTCACTAACTCACAACATAATTAATAATTACCAGATTAATTATCTCTTACATTAGTTATCTATTATATTAATGTGGGGCCGACATGTACCATTTACATTACAATTAGGGTTACATGTAAGTATGACTCTTGAAAAATATAGCAAGGGATCTCATACACCCACTACTTCTCATCCATTAGGGGCACATCCATAGGGATGTCCATATCTCTATCTCACTGTGTCTCACAGCAGAACCACGCTCACTAGTGCTTAGCCACTACGATCACGTTCACCTGTGCTCATCCACATGCACGTCCAACTCAGCAAATCTTCTTTCCCACTGCATTACATAGGAGAGTCATATGGAGTTCATCATATCAACTCTCTTCTTAGAGGAGGCTAATACATCATTTTCATCTCTGTCTCATAACGATGCACCCAACTCATTGGAATTCACACGTTCACCTTGTGCTCAGCCACAGGTATGTCTAACTCAACAGATTTTGTTTCTCATTGTGTTACATATGAAAATCATATGGGGTTCTTCTCAAATATCTGTAAGGAGGAGGCCATCACTACGTTCCAGTTCTATCTCAGATTGGAACCACACACCCATCTCAGGGGCTCTCTCTCAAGTCTGTTTCCTGGAGGATTTCTCACGCAGCTATAATCATCAACACATCAAAACTACCTCATCAAATCAAACAAATTCTTAAAGACCTTATACAATTTACCAAGTTTAGGTATGGGAAGGGTGACATAGAATTCTTATTGGGTAAACCAAAACCATCAAGTAGGGGATGCTCCCAAGGGTGCCCCTTCAATTTCATGTAGTGGATGATGACGTGGATATGGGTTTAGAATTGATAGTTCAATGGGTTTCATGACATACAAGGGATCATATTGTCTCATTTATGGGTGCCTTTGTAGAGGATATGTTACGCCTTCGTTTTCAATGCATCCTTTTTCCAAGCCCAATTATTACCTTTAATTATTTTTAGGATGTTTCAAGGTTGAATCTAAGGTGTGGATTCTACCTAAGAATTAAAAATTGTGCCCACCTTGACTCTACTTTGGTCACATCATGCTTCCCCAAGTTGGTAAAAAGTGTGGGGCTTCTACCTAAGCATTAAAAACAATGCCCACACATGCCCCTCCCTCGTTGGAATTTTTTATTAGTTATTCTTTCACACGTCCCATCAATTTTTATGAGACACATTTCATTGTCCTTGGGATCCCTGGGTGAGAATATAGAAGATTAATGGTTTGGATTTTATCTTTTTCCAGCTACAAACCTCTAGGCCTTTAGCCCCTTCTTCCCATGAAATGAGGTACATGCCCTTCTTGGGTCACTAAATCCAAAGGGCCTAGAAGAGGGCAATGTGATTGTAGGGGCCAAATAGATTTAACGTCAAATAATTACATAAATTGTAACAGTATTGATTTCAGAAAATTCACTAATTTCTTTTAATTGAGAAAAACAGTAAAATTCAAATATTCCTTATTTTGAGCACATTTGCATATAAATTTATCAACAAATAATAAAATTTTATAGCAAATAAAACAAATACACAATTTAAATTACCTGGGCCTGATGCTAATTTGCCTTGTTGCCTTGCTGTTGCCTTCCTGCTGCCTGATGCACTGACCAACACTGCCCAAACCTACTATCCTCCCTGCCAACTAGGACAACTATCTAGCTCCAGGATATCATATGGATATCCTGGCCCCCGTGCCCAAAACCTCTAGCAAACCGGTGCCTGTATTGATCCAATCTGACTCCAAAACTCAACTCCCCCCCTCTGCAAATCTAGGAGAGCCCCATAAAACAATCCCCCAATCTCCCATAGAATAAAAATGATCCCCCCTTCGTAAACCTCTTTCCCCTCCATATCCTTCCTTCACCACCTCTTGCATTTACTTCCTTATCCACCCAGTTATTACCTTATCCCCTCATAATTAATATCTTACCCCCTTTTAATTAATATCTTATCCCTTTCCGTGTACGTAACTTTTTTTTTTAATTTAAACAATATAACTTATTATCCCTTTTAAATTTAATACCCAAGTTATTGAATATAATAGGTAGTTAATTAATTAATTAATTAATCATATTGCAACCATTAATTAATTAATAATTATTTAATTAGTATTATTATACCAATCTTGT
>JASDQU010816047.1:0-36346 GCA_032191745.1 Picea mariana
CTAATTTTCCCTTCTTTTTTATAAATCAAAAAAATAATGAAAAATAAAAAATAGAAAAAATATTATTTACAAAGTTAAAAATGAAATTTACCCCTAATCGCTTAAAAATGATATTTACAAAAATTATGCTACCCCCCACTAGATTCGAACCCATGACCTCAGAGGACGATACACACGTTTTTAACCATTAAGCCAATCCATGTTTGTTGTTCACAATGTATACGAGAAAACATATATCCATGAAAAACTACAAATGAGATTAAATAAAAAAACAAATTAAATAAATACAATAAATAAAAAAGTAAAATAAAATAAAATTAATAACTCAATAAAATATTAAATAAAACAAATGTGATTTAAAAAATGAAAGAAACAAAAATAAAAATAAAAATAATACATTATCCTCTCCCTTTTTGTCATCGAGATTATCCAATGGACTTATTGCTTATACCCTATCTCATACTCTATTTCACCGACGACCATCTCCTTATCCATTTCACCGACGACCTACTTATTCATTTTGTCGATGATCACATCCCTGTCCATTTCTCCGAAAACCAATTGTCCATGGATTTTAAAACAAATATTAAATAATATAAAAACAAATGCACGCATTTCAATGAATATTATAATAATATCCAAGTTAAGGCTTGGTCGGGTCATCGATAAATGTGGGTAAATGATGGGTATGATGAGTTGGAATGGATTCACCGACGTCGACGTCGACGTTGATGATCCACTCCCACTCTCGACCATATACTTTGGGCATAATATATAATCAAAACAACATTAAACTATCCCCCTTTGTATATTTTATTCTGTTCATTATTTCCCAAACCTTATTCAAATAATTTTTTTTTTGAAATAAAATAAAAGATGTGTGGTCTTGTTATTATGGTTGGGATTTGGTTTTTGATGGGGAGGTGATGGATAACATACATTATGGCTGGATTTAACATCGTTAGACATATTTTTCTCACATATGTATATTTCTCACGTACATTTTCCAACATATACATTAATTAAATATGTTATAATATAATATAGTTATAGTACAAAAGAATAATTATATTATATTATATCATATTTCCATTTCAAAAGTTTCAAATATAAGCCAAAGTATTTTATAGAAATCCCTATAAGATAGGGAATAATGAATATTTAAAATACAAATATGTACAACAACACACTTCACCCTAAGTCTTAGTGTGATTTTTTTTTTTGTTTACTAGGGAATCAGAAACTCGCGGTTCTCGTACTCACGTGACATAGGGTCGATACCCGTCCGCTACCACTATAACCCCAGGTGCTCCACGCAGCCCACAAGAATGGAGCACAAGTAAATCAGGGTGAGAATCGAACTTGAGACCTCCTTTACACATTTCCTTCCATTTACACGACACTTTCCAATCGGTCTACACCCCTACGGGCGTATGAATTATTTTTTTATCCTTATAAGATAAATTAAATAATTTAAAAAAATTAAAAAAAATAAATAAATAAATAATTAAAATAAAATAAAATAGCATACATGAAACACAATAAAACAAAAATATTTACAAAATAAAAATAAATAAACAAATAAATAAATAAAATAAAATAACTATACAAAATCAAAATCAATTATTTATAGAAATATATAAAAAATAAGGAAAAATAAATAAAATAAAATGATACAATATAATTACAAAAATGGGAAAAATTAGATATATATAGACAAGTCAAAGTCCCCACGCCTTCTAGATTCTGTTTTTTAAGGTTACTAGGATGTCATCGCGGTAGCTAGCATGTCCTCAGGGGTAACATGCGCCAGTTTTTGATTGCATGGTACTAGAGAGGGCCCCACTTGAGTGAGGAGTAAGGATGGAAGGAGCACTGACGATGAGGAATTGTCGACGACGAGGAGGTGCTAGATTGCAGGGGATCGTCGATGACAAGGAAGCACCTAACGACATATTGTGTCGACGACGAAGGATTTTCGACGATGAGGGAGAACAAAAGAATCACTGACAACGATGGATCGTCGACGATGAGGGAGGATGTGTATCAAGACTTTATAGGATAAGTCCTAGTGTCTTGTGATGATGTGTTGCTAGCGGGAAAATCCCCCCCTTTAACTACACCGGGGTTTAAGATGTAGACAGAGCGAATAACCATCTAAAAGTTAATCAATTATCTATTCTACCCCAAACATACCAAAACAAACAAAAATAAATCAATAAGAGAAGAAATCGGGTAACTATACCTTTGATCCCATGTTTGGTGATTATCTCCTCAAGCTTGGTAGTTCCAATGAATGTACGTCTCCTCCCAAGGATGACCTGCATCCAAAGATAGGAAAACAAGGACTACAAGCATGCTATTATATTAATGAGTTAGGGTTAGATATTAAATGTTAAGTATAAATCAATGAAAATACACAAAAACATCATCATTTGGGACAAGAAAATGTGATTCTTTTATTCATCATACAAAAAATGAAACTTACAATCTGTGTCAGCCACCATTCCGCGAACCTGATCCGGACTCCTCTTTACCATGCTCCAAGTGCACCTTTAATGGACTTCTTCTCTCAACCTTTTGATCACCTAAATGGAAGGGAATGGGTTGAATGGAGGAAGAAGGGGTTGATGAGGGAATGTTGAGGCAATATCTCACAAAAGGAAGCAAAATCTTGGGCAAGGAGGGGATGTGAAATTGGGAAAAGTTTCATTGTTCTTATGCTTGGATGTGAAATGAGACCCCAACACCTCCTTTTATATGAAAAAAGTATGGTTATTCGGTTGGGTGACGGGATATAGCAGGTGGATTAGTTGGGAAACTTCCAATAGCCCGTGAATTTCAACGAATTCTTTGCAACATTTTAATTTTTGCAACTTTTGCAAGCATACGCAGGTTGTAATGGTGCAACAAGTGTATGTATGCTAGTTGTAGTGGTGAAACAAGTGCATGTATGCGGGATATAATGGTGCATGGCACGTACATCTTCTAAAAAGTGGTTTTTTAAGAAGAGCTTCTCAACAATGCTTTGGAAAAATATGCAAGTAAGAGGGCCAAGGCCATGTATGCATGAGTAGGGAATTTTAGGGATATAACAGATGCCCCATAATGTGTGAGGTCAAAAGAGAAACTAATGTCGAAAATACATTACAATATCTTCACCAATTTACGAAATCGAGTGATCTCGATACCAGAGTTTGGGAGGTGCCATATGTAAAACAACAAGTGTCTCTCCGAGGCGGGCATACCCATGCTCGGGATGAAGTAAATCATGGTTTTAAATTAAATACACTACACATCCATGTCATATAACTATATACAGTGTAGCCACGAGCAATACACAATGTATCTACATCTCAAAATCAGTCAAAGATATACAAACATAGTATCCATCCTCAAGAATCTAGTGATGCTTGATGGTTGGAGATGAGGTATTCATAGCTCGAGCAATAAATTCAAGATCTTCAAAACTTAGGTTAGAGTACAATGGGAGTGTATAACTCACTACCCTGAGGTCTTCGACCGATCATCGGGAAAATACATGAGGATCTTGATGATTAGGAAGAGAACTTCATCGATTTTGAATTTGGACTTGACTGGACTCTTGGGATGGCCGACTCATGAAGGTCAAGAGACAAATTGCAGAAATGATGAATCATGTTGAGTGAAACTTCCCTTTGACAAAAGCACGAAAGATGATCAGACTCAGGCAGCATGACATTGACATAAGTTCACGATGCAGAAAGCAATGCAAACTCTCGTGTTTGGAAGAGTAACCAAACAAAGGAGGACATATATCTATGTAGAGAGAACAACTTCCTAAGGTCATACTATATCCCAATTCTTGAAGAACAAATGAAAGGATGTTCTTTGTCCAAGGGTGACTCTCTTTTTTGCTGAAAAAAAAATACATATTTCCCGTCCCCTCTTTTTGGAATATTTGATTTTTTTGTCTTTTTCAATTTTTTAAAGAGCTTGAAAAAGAATAAAAGAATGCTACGTTACAAATGAGGAATGAGTGTCGCAAGCAAGCATACTAGTTCCAAGTGTAAGGAACATACTAACGCTCAGAGCAAGGAGACATGTGCAGGAAAAGGACACTCAGGGAAAATTCCTCCATGGGTCAAGGTGTCAAGTCACAAAGGCAAAAAGTGCTACAAGGCTTGCGTATAAGACATGCTTCAAAGGTTCAGTTGAGAGCAACATGGAGCCGACATTAGGCCAAAGATGCAAAGATGAAAATGAGATTGAGCAAGACACAATGAGACCCCTTCAATGTAATTTTTATGAGCCCAGAGAAGGTAAGCTCGGTAGTTTTTTCACGTTTAGAGAATCTGAAAAAATATAAAATAAGACTCCAAGGAGTACCTTTTTCGAAGATAGTCTAGTCAGTTCGAAAAAGGGTTAAACTTGCACCGAAAAGGCATCTATTCAAAACCATTTTAACGAGTGTGATAAAGACAAGATCACTCGACAATCTTTTAAAATTTAAGGAGTTTGAAAATATCTTAACTATGGACTCACAACCTTTTTCTTAGTTTAGTCTCCTTAGCCCGAAAAAGTATAAAAGTAATCGAGGAGAACTCTCCCGATGAGACGAATCCCCCGAGGTGTACCTTTTTCCTCTATAATATACAGACTAGAAAAAGGATTAAACTCATCCCAGTAGATGTTCTTTTGGACCAATTTAACGAGTGTCAAGGGACAAGGTCACTCGACGATATTTTCAATTTTAAGGAGTCTAAAAAGAGATTTACTATGGACTCTGGAGGGGTTCCTTTTTCGTAAGTAATCTCCAAGGCCCGAAAAAGGTGATAAACCACAACCAAGGAGAATGATACTTTTTTGAAGATTTAGTCCCTCAGGCCCGAAAAATGGTTAAACTTACTCATGGGAATACTCTTATAGTGAACCGAAGTTCCTAGAGCATACCTTTATTCGTAAAATTAGTCGTCCGGACTGAAAAAGGGGTAAACTACCGTCGGACAGATGTGCCTTCAAATTTGAGTTTGGCAAGCCTGAAGGGAAACAAGATCGCTCGACAATATTTTCATTTTTAGAGAGTCTGAAAAGGACTTAAAGAAGACTCCAGGGGGCTACTTTTCTCAGTTAATCTACACAAGATAGAAAAGAATAAATACAGTCTTGTCGGATGTTGCTTTCGAATTTTAAAGCAAGCTTGAAAGACAACAAAGTGTTCTCATTTGGGAGTCCTGAGGGAAAGGCCAAAAATGATGGTACATAAAATGAATGAGGCTCAATCTTGTAATCATGACATGACTAGCAAGGAATCCCAAGCCTATAGTCATTACTAATAGCATGGACATCAAAATGCAACAAGGATCTACTTAGGGCATCCATGTAAAGGTAGTCTCTACCACCTAATTACGACACTTCTAGAGAAACAATGAAGGTTTTGTGTTGTACTTTGGTGGGGTCGATCCTATGGCAAAGAGAAAAAG
The DNA here is from genome assembly GCA_032191745.1 of Picea mariana. Lineage (NCBI taxonomy): Eukaryota > Viridiplantae > Streptophyta > Pinopsida > Pinales > Pinaceae > Picea > Picea mariana. The sequence continues at coordinate 5,463 of JASDQU010816047.1, forward strand.
ACAATGAGATGTAGAAAGTGGAGATGAAATCCTAACTTATATGCAAAAAGTTGGAAAAAATGACTTTTACCAAAGGATACTAAAAAGTGACCCATCCCCAAAAAATTACCAAACCAAAATGAAAAGAGTACTGGAACGTCCAATAAGAAACTTAGAAACGAAATCAAGTGATCACCAAGCTAGGAAAAATGACAAAGGGGGTCATAAAGAGGCAAAAAAGGCTAAAAAAGTCTATAAATAGAAGCTGGCAGCTCATTTTTACCATTGCAATTCGAAAATTAACCAAAAGGAGAAAAAACCCCTTCGCTAAAAGAGTTGATTATGGGACCTTCAGTGGATGAAACAACCTTCTACTTGGACCAAATAAGTACAAATCCTCCCTCTTGCATTTCCATACTTCAATTATGCATTATTTTTATTTTTTGAGGGGGTGCACTCTCCTAAAAAGTGCAGCCCTGTGTGTACGTGGGATTTCCAAGGACAATCCGCGTATGTACTTGGGCAAAAAACAATCTTCCCACGTACATACGCGATTTTGGCCAACACAACCCGCGTACACCTTTGCAAGTTTGGAAAAAATAAAAATTCAAGTACTAAACTTCCTCCATTTTTCCATGAAACAGGATGTATGTCCATTGGAGGGAGAGGTAGCGTGAGGATATTGACATTTTGGTCGAAGAGGAACCTATATCCATCGTCGCACTAAAACAATGTGGGCTATGGAATTTATTTCAGTGTCCATTTATGAGGGAACAACCCAGATTACTCAACACTCTTGTGGATTATTGGCACTCAGATGCAGAGGCATTCATGCTAGAGGGTCAATCATTGACACCCACAACAGGGGAGATTTAATTCTTGATTGGCCTCTCGAGGAGAGGGAAACTGGTCAATCTGAAGACATTTCCCCCTAGGCCCTTCAACATCGAGGATTATATCCGGATGTACTGTGAGGCCGACACCGAGAAGGTTGGTTCTCAGGTGTCGATTCACAAGATCAATAGTTTATCTCTACGAGTGATCTTGCTGCTGATTGGGAGGATTACTGGATCTGCAGCCCTGCATCAGGCCTCCCGGGCACACACGCACTATGCTATTCAGTGTCAAGAGGTACACATTTTTTACTAGAGTACGACCATGTTGATGTGCATGAAGATACACCTGACATAGTATCAACAGCGTACCAACAAGAACTTTGGGTTTGGTACGATTCTATGTTCCTTTTTCTTTGAGAGGGTACCCAGTCTCAGTCCTAGAGAGACAGTACGAGGGCATGTGGTCTCCTTCCCAACAATATGCAGGTGGGCAACATTGTTGCCACGACAGGGTGGAGGGAGTACCATAGAGGCCTTTGACAACAAGTTCTTCGACTAGTGGGCACGACCGATTCCCGTGATCGAGGATTACCCTTACGTTGGGATCAACTTCTCTAGAGATCCAGACATGCCCATGCCTCCCGACAATGAGCGAAGAGAGATAGGTAACATGATTTTAAAGTTATTTAATTTTTTTTAATTGTTTATATATATATATATATATATATATCATTTTTATATGTGTATAGAGTATTGACTTTTGTGTATATGATATGTACATATATGGACCAGTGCACCCAACAGACTTCACGAGGACTCGGTGATGTCCTCGGCCAGAGGCAGGACCAGTAGTAGCCGAAGGACCAATAGCTGTAGGGGGACCTCTAGCCAGAGAGGCTGAGAGAGTTTTGAGATGAGTGGAGCACAACCTCATTGCACTCACTCACACCGTACCCACGGTTGAGATCGAGGATCTCCCACCTTCTATGCAACCTCACATAGTAGGGGTGCCATGGACATGGGTCCAACTATTCCGACGTTTGGCCAACATCATTGTGCATTATGCCAGGGCCAATAGGCCCCGTGCTTAGATAGGATATACCTTTGATGTGTCAATGGAACTTTTTGTACATGTATTTTTGAGGGCATAATCCCAACAATGTATACTGAACACTATTTTTTGAGGCATTCATGCCCACATATGTACTTAGGACACTATTTTTGAGATATATATATATATATATTTACATATTTTTTGTCTTATGGATTACATCTTTGGAAAATGTATGTACATGTGTATATGTGTGATTTTCTTTTTATGTGTGTGCAACATGTCAATCTAATATTTTATTAGCTAGAGTATCTATCATATGGTTAAATATCCTAGGAACATGGATATACATAATGTAATTGAAGTAAGGTTCTAAGAGACGTACACTAAGGAAATGTCAGTGCAAAGTGGGATCATAAACACGGTAAACTCCATTTAACTGGGACACAACCGATTGAGCATCTAAGTAGACCCGGAGGTGAGAAATTTCGTGTGACAAAGTGTCACGAAGCAATTCTATCACTGCACTATATTTGAAAAAATTGTTTGTAGCGTCACCTAGACAAAAACCTCTGAAAGATAGAAGCTGGCCTCCATGTGTGAAAATCACCCAAGTTGCGGAAGCAAGCCTCCGAGTGTGTCAGCTAATGCTGTCCACGAACCCAAAATACACCTTCGATTCACTTGACATCTTCCACAGTGAAAAAGAAGACATAAATAACTACACGTCCACAAAACAAAAAAGAAAAAATTGTATAAGAAGCTATACATATGTACAATAAGTCACCAAGATGACCAACCTAAGAGTAATACTTCTTGAGGTAGAGCCCATTTCTAGGCTTCACCAAGTTATTTCCTTCAAAATCAATCAGACGGTAAGTTCCCTTCTTCAATACCTCTTTCACAATGAACGGTCTGAACCACATGGGTTTGAACTTTCCTGCCCCCAGTGGATCTTTGTATTGATCATAGACCAAGACAAGATATCCTTTAGAGAAAATCCAAGGACGAACAAACCGATCATACTGACACTTGACTCGTTGCTTATGAGCCTCATTGGCTGAGGCTGCATCATGGCAGTGATGATCGAGTTGCTCGAGATATAGTAGGTGTTCCTCAAGCAGTGAAGTGTCCAATAGTAATTCCACTGCCAACTTTAAAGAAGGAATCAAACACTCAATAGGTAAGAAACCGGTAGAAGTCTTCACATACATTTGGTAGGCCCACAATGATGAGTACAACATCAAATTCCAATTTGACTTGGTAGAATTGATCATCATTGAAGAATAGTCTTGAGAGACTTATTCACAACTTCAACTTGACCATTCTCTTGTAGGTAATAAGGTGACGAATGTTCTTGTCTGAACCCAAGGTTCGACGTTAACTCAGTCATCATTTTGTTTTGGAAGTGACTGCCATGGTCAATGATAATCTTCTTCGGGATACCGAACCTTGCTACTATTTGATTAAAAATGAAAAGATTCGTTGTTTCTCCATCATTGTTAAACATTGGCATAGCTCCGACCCACTTTATGAAGTAGTCTACTGCTATGATGATGTAATGATGCACCTTGGCTGAAGCCAGGTGACATGTAGTGTAGTCAATCCCCCACTTGGTGAAAGGAACAACAATAATGACATGAAACATAGGAGCAGGATGTGCCCACATCTTCTGATAGAATATCTGGCATGGGTGACACTTCTTGACCACCTCAACACAATCCTTGATTAACGAGGGCTAGAAGTAACCTACACGTAGAATCTTTTGGGTTGTTTCCAACCTAGACAAATGACCGCCACATGCTCCAATGTGACAGTCACTTAAAACGAGCTCTGATTCTTTATGGATAAGACATCGATGAAGATTGAAATCCACGCCTCAACGATACAAAGTTTTATCGAGTATAAGATATTTTCGTGCTTGATGTCGAATTCGTCGACGCTCATCACGGGATGTAGAAGCGGGGCACTTCAAAATATGGATATAGACTAGTATATATCCATACCAGGGGTCTGAAGATGCAATTAGAAAAATATCTCCTTTGATAGGTGATTCTTCGGGCGTGATATCACTACACTCGATTGGAAGTTCTGAAGTAAGTTCGGAAAATACCAATGACTTTTTGGATTTCGCAGAAACAAAGTCCAAGTCAAACTCCTGTAATATGACTATCCATCTACCAATCTTTCCGCCAATGACCCGTCGTGTTAACACATATTGAAAAGTGTTCACGATGGCAATGACAATGGTCTTTCAAAGCAAAATGTAGTGATGGAACCGTTGGACATTATGAACTTCCACCAAAGCAAGCTTCTCAACATGAGAATAGTTGAGTTTCGGCCCAACCAGGCCTCGACTAAGGTAATATATAACATACTCTTCGAGCAGATCATCTTCTTGAACCAAGACCATGTCGATGGTCGACTTTGTAATGGCCAAATACAACAAGAAATATTTGTTATAATCAGGAGGTTGGATCAGAGGGGTAGACATCATGGCACGTTTCAACGCTTCAAAGGTGCAGTGAGTAGCTTCATCCCAATAGAATGGACTCCCTTTTTCAAGAGACACATAAACCCTTTAGTGATCTCGACGTAATTTGCGACAAAAATCTGAAGAAAATTGGATTTCCCCTATAAGCTCTGAAGCTGGGGTATCATGCACAGGGGATGCAATTGAACTATTGCCTCAACCTTGAGAGGATCGACCATGATCCTTGTTGTTGAAACAATAAAACCTAAGAGATGACCCGATGTCACGTAGAAAATGCACTTGTGAGGATTCAAGCGAATCTGATAGTAGCAACATCATTCAAAGATTAGTTGAAGATGAGCGGGATGATAAGATTCCTTATGAGAGCATGATGCTAGATAATCAAGATACTCTTCATGTGTCTAAGGTCATGAAAATTAAACGACATGGCCCATTGAAATGTGGCTCCAACATTCTTCGGGCCAAAAGGAATCTTACGATATGCGAACATGCCCCAAGGACAAATAAAATTTGTTTTATGTTGGTCCTCAAGTTTGATTTGAATCTGATTGTATCTTGAGAAACCATCCATGAATGAAAATACCTCGTAGCCAATTCATTCATCAACAATCTAATCGATGAACAGGGTGGGAAAATTGTCTTTCGAATAGGCCTTATTCAAATCATGGAAGTCCATGCACACGCGAATCGTGCCATGTTTCTTGTTCACCGGTATCAGGTTTGACACCCATTCCATCAAATGTATAGGGTAGATAAAACTGACTTTGAGCAGTGTTTCTAATTTTGCCTTAATTGCTACTGCTTTTCGAGGATTTACCAGATGAAGCTTCTATCAAACCGGTTTGGCATCAAGATAAGTCGTAATTTCATGCTCAACGATTCATGGGTCAATGTCTAGCATTTCCTTGTAAGACCAAGAAAAAATGTTGCGGAATTCCTTGAATAACTTAGTGTAAGTTCAAATCTCTTCGGGGGAGCAGTCCACTCTGACAAAAACATTCTCCACAATGCCAAGGGTTTTGGAGATGTCTATTGGAATCATTGTAGTGATACTTGCCATGTTACCCTTGGCATAAACTTTGTACATAGTTAGAGTATTGATAGGACAAGAATTATGACCATTCACGGTCGAAACAAATTCTCTCGCCTCTATTCTCCTTAACTCGGGAAGGAAGTAAGATCTATGATGTAGATCATCCCAAGGTCTATCGGAACCAGTCATTGCCTCGAGAATCACCTCGTCAGAGGGGAAGACCAGGTCTAAAGGATCTTGAGTGGCAAGAGAACCTTGAGCCCAAATAGGCACGAGAACTGGATCTAACTCCTGTGGGGGAGTCAGATCAGGGTTGGCCAAAGTTTGCTGGACAATGTTGTACGCAACCTCAATCACGGACAAGGGCATGGCCATGCCAGGATTCCATGTCCCTTCCATTGATGCTGATGGGGAAGGTAAATTCCATGGATCATTAAAGTAGCTCATTCTAAATGAAGACACTTGTATAATTGTAGCCCCAGGATGGTCAGGAACAATCGATATAATCTTGACAACGCTAGAAGGTGGTGGGTAATCAAAAGTTCCCATCAACGACGGAAACAAACCATCACCTAAGTTGACAATTCTGGGCTATGGATTATCAATCATCGGGACTGTGGAAACCCCAGATGAAGGGTTAGGATGGGAGAAATACAATTGGTCAATGGTCACAATCTGGCCCTCATGCGAAAAACACAAGACCCGAAAAACTGTAGCAACCACTGCATGCATCACATAAGTCCAACTCCTTCCTAACAACAGGTTGTAGTCGAGAGGTGCATCGACCACTTTAACTTCGACACACACAGTTTTTCCTCCCAACTGCATGAGGAAATAATGAATGATTCCATGTGGTCTGAAAGACCGACCGTGAAACACCATAAGCAACGTAGGTGATAGAGACAATCCAAGTTGGCCAATGGCCTTCCAACATGCCAATGACATCATGCAAGTCGAGGCACCCTCGTCAACCACTGTACGGAAATTATTTTGTGTAAAATATTTCTTGGTGTAAGCCACTACTATTTGAAATGCAATGTGGTAGGGAAGATGGGGTTTCAAGTCGGTTGACTAAAAAATGATCGCTCTCAGGTTACAAGTCTCTGTCGATCCCAAGGCGGATAACAAAGATTTTCTCTGTGAAGGGAAACTCTAGAGGACTTCCAAAGAAAATATCGCGCAAGGGGTCTATGACAAATCTTCCATAATGGAGTGTTTCTGGGTGGTCATTGCATTTGGATTATGAGAATCCTTCTTAAACACACCTTTTGGGATGTGAGTCATCGTTTCACCCACCGCCTTCTCAATATATAGAGGAGTCGGTGGGTTCATGGCTTCTTTTCCCTTTTTAACAGATTCAGACATTCTGTAATCTCGATCCCTGGTCACTATATTAGCTTCAACATTCATCATGTAAACATTTGCGACCGATTTGTTGTTGGTAGGCGCAGGGGGTCCCTGACTGCCCCCTGTCGTGCTCAAGGATGTTGAATCCTGAGCCATGTTTTTCCCTTGTGGAAAAGGGTTCGTCATCACAATAGGTTGTTCCTGCACCAATATCTTCTAATCTTCTGCAAGTTGAGGGCTCAAATGAGTCGGGTGGTCTTTCGTGCAAAGGTTACATGGATACTTCAACTTATTTTTCTCTGTTTTTCCCCTGCCAACATTATTGGTAGCCTTTTTATCCATTTTACCCTTATTATTCCATTGTTTCTTCTTTCCCTCAGGTTTTTGGTTGGCCTTAAGGTTTGTCGACTGCACATTGTGTACATCTGACATCTAGGTATGGGGAATAATTGAACTAGAAGTATGGCTGGCCACAGTCTGTTGTATCGACAATTTTTGAAACTGATTCGACAACATGTCCGTGGACTTGTTTTACGTTGAGCCCAAAATACTATTGGCATGGGGTCCATACTTTTTCTTGGCATTATTTAGAATATAATGTGGTGCATCTGGAAAAATATCGTAGAGCATGCCGGACTGAGAGTAGATCAGTTCAATATGTTGTGCTCTCATAATCGCCTCCTCTTCTGAAAAGACTTTGGAATTCGCTACGTCCTTGAATATGCAGGGCACCAAAGACTTCAGGAAACACACAAGCAAGAAAGTAGGAGGGACCTGGACCTTAATTAATATCTTTCGACGCCGCCATTCTCGGATATGATTAGAGATGTGGTCAACCTTGGTTTTCTCAAAGTTGGCCAACAATTCGTTGTTGGTATCGTATCTCACAAGTAACTGGAAATGGTTCAATAAAACCATTTCCAAGTCATTGAAGTAAGAGTACCTCAAGCAGTCAAGCTCAATGTACCATTTCGCAACACCCCCTATAAGAGTGCATTAAAAATGTGCAATTGGATGAAGTCATCCCTTAGTGAGTTTGAAGAGCACGATAAATGAAAAGTCATCACATCACCTGGATCTTCGTCAGGATTGCCTTCAAATTTTGGGATATCTGAGGGAAATTTAGTCGGCATGGGGGCCAACACAGATCATGAAAAATTGGGTCATTCAGTAATCTTGACAAGTCTAGCAGATGTAGCGTTGCTAGAAATGGTAGTTCTGGTTATGAACTATTTACAGGAAAAGAGGGTCCTGGAGTTTGACTCGCACGAGGTTGTCAAGAAAAGTTGGACTGCTGGCTAGGTTTTTGGTAAAAACCATGGCCTTGACCATCATAGGGAAACTGTGTCTATGGGGTATCATTGACTGACTCCCATAACTGTATGAAATAGATTGTGCGGGGATTGCTCCCTGCATTGTGTTCCAAGGACTTTGGAAGGGGATTCCCCTGGCCGATTCGACAGGCATGGATATGAAGCCCTGCCTGGGGTTCCATTGAGCATGGAATGGGTTTCCCCTGATTGACATCTCTTGTGAGGGAATTGATCCCTACAAAGGATTCCAAAGACCCTGTGTGGAGAAAACTCTAGTCGTCGCTCCTTGTGAAGGAATAGTTCCCTGCACCAGGTTTCGTTGACCAAAATCAGGGTTTCCCCCAGCCAAGACAGCAGCCGAAGAGAATGCATTGTTCCCAAAAGTGCCAAACAAAGAGAACGAAAAATATTTCACTAACGTTGTATAATATGAAGGTCCTAAACTTCCTCCACCAAAAAATCTATAATTAACATTTGGCTTGATTGGCTACTGAAAATCACCACCGAGCAAAGGGGAAGGAGGAGGTATATGACCCCCATCATAAGGGATAACATTAAAAGGGATAGAAGCGCCCCCGCTTGACCCTTGCACGTGAGCGTTTTAGCTCCTTGCCCCCAGACCCATGGTATGTAAGGTAGAGTAAGTAAGAACCGAGTTTGAATCAAATCTATGCATCCCATATGAGAAGGGATGGCTCGTCACACTTTGAGTAAACGAAGTGGTGGTCTAAGATAATAATGGTATCATACCACTATCCTAAGTTGAGGAATTCAAGACCACTGTGGTCCTGATTGGTGAGGGTGGGAGTAGTAGCCATAATGAGAGTATGAGGAATCTTGGATGAAGTAGAAGCATTCGCTTCCATTGTTGCTTGTAGGACTAGTTGGCACTCAGAAGGTGTCACCTCGGGGGGAACAACCTGAATCAAAATTGGCACCGATAAGTCATTAATCGGAGGGTTATATGGCCTTAGAGCCTCTGCCTCAAGCTCAGAAATCATAGGTTCCTCTGGAGTCTAATATTCTCCTAGCGGAGTAAGCTCGGGAAAATTTTCCTACGGACCGGTTTCTTCAAACGAACCCTCTTGGTTAAGTCTTCGTTGTAATGGTGGCAGAGGTGGCTCCAATGTAACCGATGACAGAACCTAAAGCCTTCGCGATTGATGGATTTGTTGATCTTCCACCTTGTGAAATGATCAACTGACACAGTAAGGATTAACTAGCATTTAAACATCAAGCACACACTAAAACGTTTCCTAAAGACAAATCAAGCAGTTGACTATCTAGTAGGAAGGACAGTTACGCAATCAACACAACTAACTGGTGCAAGTGTAAATTGAACATGGAAGCACCCTCTGGGTATACTTTATGAAGTGTGATCTGACGTCTGCCCCAGGTACCACGGTATATCCATGCAGTCACTTGTGTAATTTCCTAGGATATAGGAAACTAGGTTTCCAGCTCACAGTCAGTCACTAGGCGGGTATAGTCGACAGTTGGGAAGATAGTAATGAGCAATATAACAAGTCCAAAGCCTATCAAGGGTATCTAAAGAAAATGGACTGTAAGACAACAGAGGATCTCGAACAGATTCAAGGTCCACGAAGCTCTGTAGGAAAATGCAGTTGGTATTATTCCCTAGACAGACCCTCAATATACGTTCCCCACTACGTTCAGTCAGGCTTTGGAGGGGTTATCTCTGCTGCCTCTGCTCACGCAACCTCGTGTCTATCCCTTGTGTTAGAGGGGGGTCCCGACTAAATTTTACAACACTAGACTTAAGCACTCCCTAACTCAGACTCCAATGTTTGATTTAACAACCTTGAAGAGTTTCCTCTCCTAACCTAATTCAATGCCCTAAACCCTAAACTAGTTTGTGAACCCTACAACCAGGAAAGTCTAATGTATTTTAGATTAAGTGTTATTTTTAAAGTCTTGATTTACTCATAAGGTACGGTAGTGAAAATAATGGTGTTATGAAGAGATGAAAAGGAGGAGAAAATTAAATCACTTGAAAGAAAAATTACTTCGAATTCAAAAGCAAAGCTTGTAACTAACTCTTTGTAAACTCAACTTTTGTTAACTAACATTTCAAGATCTTGTAAATAAAACCTAAGAATTTCTTTCACTTGACTACAAGATACTTATGTTTCAAAAAATAAAAAAGAACTTGACAATAAAGACTCTTTTTCCTTTTTGCAAATAACAACTTTAAGTACTTTACCAAACTGAAATGTAAGAAAATGTTTTTTTTTTTTTTTTAACCGCTTTAAAGAGAAAAACTGAAGTAAACTTTTTCTTTTTTCAAAGTAAGTAAAAAGGATAAAAATAAAACTGAAACAAGACTGAAAAAGACCTTTATCCCACTTCGGATCATAGGGATTCAATCAAGAAACCAAAAGGGAAGATCTTAAGACTCAACAACTTTCTTAAAACCTTTTTAGGGTAAACACAAGAAGACTAAGGAAACAAGTAAACTGAAACCTATACCTAGGCTATGGCCACAAACAAAGACTCTGGACTGATCCAAGAAAGCCATGAGAAGTGTGAACTTCAATCAGGAAAGAGGCAAACTCCCTCTTTTTCAAAAAACTTTCATGAAACAAAGACGAGGGTTGTTGCATCAGCAACCTGCGTATTTATGCGAAATTTTTATTGTGCAGAGCACATATGTACGCAGGCTAACCTAAGACAGTGCACGTACACCTTTGTATCTCTTCAAAAAATGAAAAGAACAGGCAATCTTACAGCGCAGGGACTACTGGTATGCACCCTAGAGGTGACCATAATCCCTTGATAGACTCAACAAACTTGAAAGAAACTTGAAAGGAAAACAAAACAATCAAACAACCCAAAATCCCCTAAAAAACCCTATAGGAAATCCCCAGTATGGTCGCAAGTTCTGCTAGCGGGAAAACCCCCCCTTTAACTACACCAGAGTTTAAGATGTAGACAGAGCTAATAACCATCGAAAATTTAATCAATTCTCTATTCTACCCCAAACATACCAAAACAAAAAAAAAATAAAGAAATAAGAGAAGAGATCGGGTAACTATACCTTTGATCCCACGTCTGGTGATGATCTCCTCAATCTTGGTAGTTCCAATGACTGCACGTCTCCTCCCAAGGCTGATCTGCATCCAAAGATAGGCAAACACGGACTACATGCATGCTATTTTATTCATGAGTTAGGGTTAGATATTAAATTTTAAGTATAAATCAATGAAAATACACAAAAACCATCATCATTTGGGACAAGAAAATGTGATTCTTTTAATCATCATATAAAGACTGAAACTTACAATCTGTATCGGCCACCATTCCGCAAACCTGGTCCGGGCTCCTCTTTACCATGCTCCAAGTGCACCTTGAATGAAATTCTTCTCTCAACCTTCTGATCACCTCAATGGAAGGGAATGGGTTGAATGGAGGAAGAAAGGGTTGATGAGGGAATGCTGAGGAAATATCTCACAAAAGGCATCAAAATCTTGGGCAAGGAGGGGAAGTGAAATTCGACAGAGTTTCATTGTTCTTATGCTTGGATGTGAAATGAGACCCCAAAACCTCCTTTTATATGACAAAAGGATGGTTATTCAGTTGGGTGATGGGATATAGTAGGTGGATTAGTTGGGAAACTTCCAATAACCCATGAATTTCAATGAATTCCTTGCAACTTTTTAATTTTTGCAACTTTTGCAAACATACGTGGGTTGTAGTGGTGCAACAAGCGTATGTACGCTAGTTGTAGTGGTGAAACAAGCGTATGTACATGGGTTATAATGGTACAGGGCACATACATCTTCTAAAAAATGGTTTTTTAAGAAGAGCTTCTCAACAATGCTTTGGAAAAATATGGAAGTAAGAGGGCCAAGGCCATGTATGCATGAGTAGGGAATTTTAGGGCTATAACACATGTATATCCTCGTCAGTCCACGTGTCAAACTGAGGATGGGTGCACATGTAATGTGGGTGACAGGTGATGGAAGTGCCACGTATATAAGGATTCTAGCATGGAAATTGAGCGAGGATGGGGGTGGCTAACTGTTGGCTAAATCGAGTCACCGAGGGGATAGGGACTGCTGATCTCAGCTAGCTCCTGAGAGCCATTGGATCTGTCATCATTGGGGATTGGAGTCAGGGTGGTTGAAAACCATGAGTGAATATAGCTCCAACAATGACATATGATAGGTGGCATCGTCGTTAGAGGATGGAATCGGGAGAGTCCAAGTGCTAGGGAGCGGGAAGCTCCGACAACGAGAAGGCTTGACAACATTGTCATCAGTGAAACTGATCAAAATACTGGGAGTACATGAATAAGTACAGTTACAGGCATTGGAAAGCTATCGAATATCATAATCCAACTAAGAGGTTTAATTAGAGAGAATAATAGAATAAAAGAGAGGGAGTGATCAAATAAAGAAAGGGAAGTCTAAAAGCGGAAGAAGATCAAAGGATTCCCCCACATGCATTTCAAGGCTGGAGCAATCGTGAATAAATGATATCATGTTAACTTGTTCCTGCAACCACAAAATGAGATGACATCAGTTATGTGATTAAGAGGACATTCAACAATACATGAGAAACATCATATTTCCTTTCCTTTAAGAAAATTTATGAACAAGTACTAAAAGTGAAGAAAATGAGGAGGAGAGGTTTTTTGAAGGTAATCATCTATGATCTAGATTAAATAACTATCATGATAGCTTCATGCACCTAATCTTTGACACATACAAAGTATTAGGGACCTCATGATTCAAGTTAAGAGTTGTACAATATATCAGAGTATAAAGATGAAGATGTTAGGAACCACATGCTAGCGCAAGTATGCAGACTTTGAATAAGTAACTTGGAAAAAATATTAGTAACCCACATCAAAATCATTCAAGACATGTGTTAGATCATCCAACCATAAAGTCACATAAGAGTCATGAAGACATCCAAAGTTATAAGATTAAAAGAGGTAATCAACCACTATCAAAGACAATCATCAACCAAGATCAAACCCCCAAACTCCCTCGAGGTAGGCAAAGAAATAACATAGGCTCCAACAGCAGAGGATTAGGCAATAGGATCAAAATTTTAGTAGGGGACCCTTTTCCTTTCGCTTGTAAAAGAAAAAGTCAAAAGGGGGTTTGTTGTGGCCACAACAAATGGCGACATACTGAAAGAACCAGTTATCTTTTTCAATAGGAGTCTAGGGATTATACTTCAGATATGATTTTTAAATATAAGTTCAACAAACTGCAGATAAATTTCCTATAATCATGGGTACCACAGTGATGCAAAAATTCTAAAAGATATAACCCAATACTTCTAGTACTTGTAATTTAACACACCCTTTTCAAATAAAATTGGTTGTTGTGTAGCTAGGTTTCGAATGGAAGGTGCTCTTAGCCGTGAAACCCTACAAATCGACAGGACGAAGGGCACCATAGTTGGGGAAGCGACTAGGGTTTCCCCAGCCGCTTCCCCTCCCGCAGGTGCTGGACTCTCCAGTAGGTGCTCGACTCTGCTTCCCCATGACGACGCATGACTGGTGCTCCATTTGTGTGGTCTTTGGCTGGTTGGGGTTCTTTCCCTCCGATTTTCCGGTGGATATGCCCTCGTGGGCTGCTCAACATTTTCCCTGCATCTTTCAGTGACGACGAATCCTTCTTTGCGCTTGGAATGCTCGTTTTCTTTGTTGGTGGATTTGCCTCTTTGGGCTCCCCGCCTTGTCTGCATTAGTTAGGGGTTGGATATGGTGCTTCATTTTTTCACGTGACCATTGATCTGCTGAACCAGAATATACTCTAGTTACTGTCATGATGGGAGGTTCTTTGCCTCTCGAGCTTGATAGGGTTTCTTCCTATCGGTGGCTCCCTCCTTTGAAGCTTTGGTGGACTAGTTTTGAGTCTCTGGACTTGCGATCTGATGTTTGGTGCAGTGATTGTTGGGTATTATACACTTTGGAGGTTGGGTTGGAGATTTGAAGTCCTTATTTTGGGCGTGCAGTGTGGATCTATGGATCTGCACTTTGAGGTCCTTTCTTGGGCGTGCAGTTTTGGCCTATCTTTTTGTTGTTGGTTTTACTCAGTTATTGTTGTATTCATTTTTTTCTCTTTTACCCATTTTTGGGGAGTGCTTCATGCACCTGTGTATGTAATTTGTTTCTCTTTGATGAATAAAATTATGAATTTTTGCGAGGAAAAAAAAAACACACCCTTTTGAAAGAGCCAAATAATGAGAAAAGTTTTTTTACTGGTTGTACACTTCAAATTAGTTTTGGTTCAACCATGGGTTTTCAATTTTAAAACAAGAAATCATCTACCTAAGTGTGTTCCTCATCTCTCTTTTCCTGGCATTGCTTCGTTGCCAGTGAGAATCTATAGCCCTGACGAAGTTGCCTCAGTACCATACAAGCATAGCCCCACTGCCAGCAGGCGTCCATAGCCTTGATAAGTTTACTTTTACTTCCCACACTTTTAATAGTGCTTTTAAATTCCCTTTTTATTTCATAAAATGCTCACCCTTTTAGATTTTAGATATAGATATGCATATGCACATAAGATGTGATGGAAGCAGGGTGATATGATAGTTGCTTTGATTTGCTGAGTAGATGTTATGCATTTTAGTTTAAGCCACAGGTCTCCCCAAAAACTATCATAGTATTGGCCATTTTATCAATGTGAAGTAGATGGATCTCAAAGAAAAGTATGGATAGACACTTTCCTATACTATTGGATTATCTTTGTATGGTCAACAGAAACATGTATTCCACCACAAATTCCAGTCTATACCTATAGTTGAGAAATTTATAAATGTTCATTCAGATAGAAAATCTCATGCATCCTATGAATTGTAAAAGGTTTCTTCAGTATATGACCGGAATTGACCAATCCATCGCCAAAATTTAAAGAACAATCCTCAAGGCGGGATAAGAGTCAAATCAACTCAGGGGAAATACCAATAGTCAAATCAAAATATGGAAGCACTATGTACAATCAGAAAGCATGACTTAAATTAGAAATCAAATTCTTGAAAAAGAAAATCAAACTAAAAGGAATCTAAAGTTAAACTATCAGTCATCAAAAAGGAAAGAAAACTGTCTGAAAAATAAGAAGAAAACCCAACAACAAGTAACAAATCTGGTGCAACAACAGTGAGAGTGTTTTCAGTGAAAACTCGAAAAATAGGCCAAGGGAAATAACTAGTCAAGAAATGTTACCCACTCAACATTAAACCCAACAAAAAAGAAACTTACATAATTTCTGATCTAAAATGAAAACAAACCAGAGCACGAGAATTGATGATCTAGGGGGAATATTTGCAACACAATTCTCTAATTCAATTGTCACAAACAATTTCCCTTTCATTTAGTGTGACAAAAGAATTATTAGAATCAAGCAACATGGGTTAATGTAGATGGTCAATGAAAATATATTTTCAACAACCAACTACATGGCACATTCCACAAACTCATAAGCTCTTAAGATTTCTTGACATAATCAATTCCATTGCAATTTTGAAAACAATTAATTTTCAACAAAATACACATTTCAAAATTTCACCAAACCGCCATTTTCTCTTTGCTACAAAAGATAATCATTACTCATATAGATCCTAATAATTCAATTTGATAAAGCAAAGAGGAAAATCACAATTATGGAGGTCATCAAAATAGTCACGGAAATAACTCCGAATATCAACAATATCAGAAAACAAATATGTGAGTAAATAAATGAGACTATAATTATGATCAATTGTTGATTTGGTGGCAATTTGGGTTGATAAAAAGTGTCACAAAGGAATCTGATCAACCACGTTCAGATTAACACTTCCCTAAGTTGCCTTCACTTCAAGAGAAAATATTCTAAGTTGTTGGTTGCACAAACCATTTTCTCGACCTGCATACAAAAGAGAACATTGTGATCATCTCTCGGGCAGTTCGGAAATAAATCCTCTTCTCAAATGACTAACTTATTAAAATGAAACTTAAAACTAAAAAGAAAATCAAATACCGAAAATTAAAACTAATCCTAAGCAAATAATGCTAAGCTAATGTAAAATTAAATTAAATGGGTTGTCATAAAACTCTATGTAAATACCAGTGCAATGATTAGGTATTCATCTGTTATCCATTCAATCAAAGATCATAACCTTCTTCTTGAGAGATAAATACTAGGTGCATTCCCATAATATTGTCTTCAACAACATACTTTTAGTGTCTTGATTGTTGTAAGATTTTGATTTCTGGACACAATGTCATGTTCCTAAAATCATAATTAATCAAATTAGGAAAAAAAGACTAAGACTTGAATCTCGTCCATCTTCTTAAGGTACTAATCCATCAACAAACATTAGTTATAAAAATGTGATTGAAAACATATTGAATTGGTAGTGCTAAGATTGAGTCTTTAGTCAATTATTGGATTGGGGATAAAATGATGTGTTCCCAAGCAATTTTCAAAAAAAGATATCAACAAAAGATTTAAATGACCATGATGTCTAGAATGTTACAAATGTATTTCTAGGCATCCTGAAAGAACACCTCTTGTTGTTGTATAAAAGAGGAAGCTTGTTTGAATAAAGATATATCGTAGAAAGTAGACTCATACTTAAAATACCCATTGAACAGAGCATATGACAATTACAGCCAGTGCCCAAAAATTAAAACTACAGGTGATTAAAATACAAAATAAAACTCAAAAGAAATGAAAAATCAGCAAAGCCCATTATTCAAGCAAAAAAAAAACATTTATGCAGAAAATTCATGTTGGCTGAAATGATCAAATAAAAGTCAAATGGAAAGAAACCATTTGGATAACTCCAAAACCATGATAAAATATTTGTCCAAGGAAATTACTAGGAGTTGGAGTGGACTTGATCTCAGATGAGTTGAATTTAATCGTCAATATTTATATTTACTAAGTATGAGATAACAAGATCAATCACTATAAAAAGAATCTCAATCAAACCAAAATATTCTAAGTGAGATTCGTATGAGTGTGGGGCCATTAGTGTCGATTCTCACCCCAAGAAGGGTGAACTAGTAATCTAATTTAAGATATCCCACTTGTGAAATGAAAAAAGTCTTCAAAGATATTTTCCATAGTGATCATGCATAAAAATTAGTGATCTGAAAATTACTGAGCGCATAGGAAATTTGAGAATGAGATGAAGTAAATTTTCCTATATCAAACTTAAATTTTAAAATCCAATCAAGGGAATATTAGTGTGTAAAACTTATATTTCTTTCCACCTCTTCTGAGAATTCATTTATTGATCAACAAATAGTATTGGAAAGAAAAACCAAGCCGAAAACTAATCAAAAACTAGAAAGCAAAACCAAACTACAAAAATAAAATACGCTATCCTATTCTACCCTACTCCTATTCTACACTACAATGAATGAAAAATGAGCTATGTAAAGTCATAATTCCAGTGTAGGCATCCTTGTAATCCCAATCATGCAAACATGTGTTCAAGACATAGGATTAGTGATAGATCTTGGAATAAGAATCGACTAAAAGTAGGAAAAATTAAAGCATGATAAAATCTATTCAGCATATTAAATATATGACAATGATAATTCATGGGAAATCGTTCCAAGTAAGATCTTTCCAACCATGCTTCAATTCTATTGTAAAATATTTTACTTCTATCATAGAATTGATGGAAGGAGTTCAATGGAAAGTAGTATACCAAATGAGAATCGTGCATAGAATACATGTGAGTTGTTCTCGGTGAAAGAACCTTCGAGCTAATGAAATTGTTTATCCTTGGAGACAAACCAAAAGAATAAGGGCCTAAAATAACCATCGACATAAATCAAATTTCCTCATAATCCTGGAAAGTCTCCCTGGACTCACACTTCAAGTAACCATTAACTTGAGACAAATTAGTGGAAAACAATTATCTACATAGAATAGCATCCACCATGGCATGAGAGGTAATTTCAAGACAAAGGTGAGATCCACTAGTATCAACAACATTAATTAGAGGGCTACTTGAACATGAAGATTCTTTATTGATAAAAAATGAAGAAGAGAAATAAAAAGACATCCTTTGATACACATTTGCTACATAATTCTCTTCATCCCATGAACAAGGATGATAAGGCTCGGTTATAATTAGTTCATGAGAGGAGGCCTTATTCTCTCTATATTCCAAATGAACATCACCACCATCAAGTACTTCAACATGGTTTATCCCCATTTAATCTATTTGAATAGGACCATGAGTATCTCCTTGCAAAGTTACACAATTAAGAGATTATAATACAAGTGGTAATAAGTGGAAGAATTAAGAGAATTAAATGCTTCTCTATAATCGTAAAAGTTTTTAGAAAGTGACTCCTTGAGTGGTAGTTCCTCCTCCTTAAGCACATCTATGATTGCTTGTGAATCAGTGGGCTCTGCATTAGGTGTGGTTTCACAATCAGTACATCCTTCCTCAAGATGGTTTTTCTCTTCCAAGTTAAAAATAGATTGTTGAGATAAAAGAGGTATGTCCTTCATGTTTGCTTCTCATCGTTGGGTGAAATTATCAACATGGTTGTCTGGCCCCTGAAAAATATGACAATCTAAAATGTATTCCAAAACATATTCATGGTTATAAGAGGGGAGAAAATCATAAGAATCGTTAGAACAAGAAGTTTCAGTAAATGATCCACTAACAGTGGGAACACATTTTTTTTTATCTATCTTGGTTATAATAGGAGAGTTTGTAACAAAAGGACAATTCAAATAAACATAATTTAATTCCATTTTATCCGTGGGTGAGGAAATATTTATTTTATGAATGTCTTGAATTTTTTTATTAACAAAATGATTAGCATTCAATTTTTTCCCCATAGATTCCTCTTCCATTCCTTGTGATGGAAAAGATGAGATAGGATAATGAGATCATGGCATAACCATCGATGTGACCCGAAGTGTCTCATTATCAGCATGAAAACCCTCCTCTTGGGCAGCCAAAAAAAAAATTGAACTTGGAATTACAACACAAGAGGTTTATTTTTCATCACAAGGAAGTTAAGGGGGAATGGAGTGGTGGGGTGATACATAGGTTGCTTCCAAAAAATAATTTTCTATCTGATCTATATCCCCCATAGTAAAGAAATATCTAGACATATGAAGTCCATCCAAACCATTAGCATTTTCAACATTTTCATTTAAATCAAAATTAGCATGTAAAGGAACATTAGAACGTGATTTAGATTCTTCATCCATTGATTTGTGTGTTTCATTAATAAGAGAAACTAAAGAGGAAATAAAATCATTTTCATCCAAAGGAAATCTACAAAAAAGATGAGTAAATCTAATAACAAAATATTTAAGGGATTCATCTTCGTTTTTCTTAAGCTCCAAAATTTCAGCACACAAATTATCAAAATCATAGTTCTCAAAAGCATGCAAAAAATTACACATAAATTGTTCCCATGTGTGAATAGAGGATGCCAACAAGGTCTCACACCAACTCTTGATACGACCTACAAAAGTGAGATTGAATAGCCTACAAATGACATTACCATCAATGATATTGTGAGAACAACAAAGCTTCCAAAATTTAAAAGCATGTTCAGATGCAAATATTTCACTCTCGACATCAAATCTAAGTTGCAAAGGGAAATGTAAAATATTTTGAGGAGGTTTGGGAGGTAGAGTACCAACAAAACACCTCCATAAATGGATTTGGGATGGAGCCATAGCTAAATTAATAAACAAAAAATTAACAAGAATGACTCTACAAGCTCAGCTTGTCATCTAGCTCTCCTTCTAGCACCATTTCTATTGACAGGTCCAAATGGCCTATCAAGCAGATGAGGGAGAATGCCTGATGGCAGGTCCCGATAAGACCTACTCTCATTTGGGGTAGCATTTCCCATGAGTTTATGGGCCTTGCTATCGCTCATAATTAAAAGAATAAAAAGGGGAAACACAACAAACTTCCCCCCAAAGAGTTCTAACTAATTCCAAGTCTAATATAACTAAAGGAAACTAACATAATCTAACTACTTCTAACTTATCCCAAGAGAAAATATAATAGATGAGTACAGTGAAAGGTAATATCTAGACAACAGAAATAGTTCATGACATCCTAGACATGTTAGCACAATAACATTGCAAAAATCATCTCAAATAGTTGAAAAATAAATCTTTAACATCATCCCTGCACCTTGTTGATAGTCAAATATGACCATGTTCAACATTCAGGATTTCACCCAGTCAAGATCCCAATTAGATCCCTATCCATTGAAATGGTGAATCCGACTGGTTTAGGTCCAGTTACCTTTAACTAAACTAAATCTTAAAAAATATACATTTGCTAAATAATCACAAAAATTCTATTTTCTATCAAATAAAAACTATAAATATAAATATACACAGTTTTGAAACTATCTACACAGAAAATCATTTCCAATTAAAATTACTCCTACAAGAAGAGATTTATTTTTTCCTTTTAAAATAAGAAATAATTCAAAAGAGACAAACTAAACTAATCTATTGCCTAGGTCTAAATTCCAATAGTATATGAATTAAATTAAGATAAACAATATTCTAAAGATGTAGATCTTCAAAACACATGTCTTAATAAAACCATTGAAAATGAATTAATAAACATGTTTAAGTAATTAGCATAGACTCATAATCCCAATAGTAATTCATATACATAATAACCACTGAAATGATGTGTTAAATAAAAAAATGAAATTGATTTAATTTATTAGCAGTAATCAAATAAATCAATTGTAATGCCATCAACACATACTTCAGATAAGACTTTGATTTCAAAAAATGAACACTCGGATATCAGTAACAGTACTAAATACCAATTGCTTGTATTAATATTCAAAGTCAAAAAAAGATTCAATATAATGTATCAAAACAAAGACTTGTACAATAGTGCATAAGTTCTTGTTCTTTCTTTAAAATCTGAAACCCATAGGTAATTGTATTTACTTCACTGTTTTATATTGAAGGAATTCAAAAACGGAAATTAACTTCCATAACCATAAATAGTTATCCATTTAGAATGGGAAAATAACTAAATCGTTTAATTTCCCAAACTAAATTAACCAAGTACAAGAAATAACAAAAAAACTACTATCTGTTTAATTTTAAAATTCTGCCTCGAAACTAATTTTCCCATTTCCCGTGTTCTTTTAGGTCATCCCTTTTACACTTGTAAAACAAAAAATACGAAAAGACAACAATTAATAAAACACAAAACAAAAATTAGAGTTGCTACAAAATTTTAAATTATGTAGCTCCTCTTTTATTAACCATAATTAACGAAAATAAAAAATAAACTAAAAAAAATGCTAAACTCATACCAATAACTAAAATATTTTTATCATTGAGTGTTACTGAGAACAATCTTAAATTCTGAATTAATGAAAATATTAAGTCCTGGTGAGTTAATGTTAATTACTTCTTTCTTTTTATCATGTTTAGAACCTGTAACCTGTCTCCTTTGGTTGTCGATCAAAGATTTATTTTTTGACCTAAGAAGTTGATTTTCTAATTCCAAATCACTTGTGTTTGCCTGTAGCACTGGAACCACTGAATAGTATTTGTCCTTCCAGAAGAAAACCTCTATATTGGAATCAGTTTTAGTTTTGTCTTTTTCTTTTTCTTCAACGACCTTTTCAATTGGTTCCTACGGAGAATTGTGTTGTGGGGAGGATACTTATTGATTTGTAACCAATTCTTCATCCTCAACTTGGATAGGAGAACTAGCTTTAGAAGTTTTTCTAGACTTATTTATGAGCAATCTTGATATTTTCCTTCCTTGCCTCTTTTTCATAAAATTGACTGGATTAATGGAATCATCGTTCTTTTTGGTAATAGGTGTGTCACCCTCAGATACAAGAGAGGAAACTACGGTATGCTTGGAAGCTTCGGAAGAAAACTGAGGTGCTTCACTGAAAACACATGACTCTGGACTAAGGCTCAATTTTACATCTTGACTACGAGTAGCCCTCACAATGTTTTGTTGAAGAATGGAACCTTGAGGGTAAACCAAGACAGTTTCTTCTACAGGATTTGGGGTTTGAACTTCAGAAAAGAGAGACTGTAAATCTTCCTCAAAATTCTCCTGAAAATAATTTATTTTCACAAACTTATCCCAAGAATCACCATTTTGTTCTGACTGAAATCCAATCATAATTTTCACTAGACCGTGATGAAAGATATTTTTTCTGAACTAAGATTCCTTCTCTGATAAAAATGTGCCATCTTAGACAATATTTTAAGTAATAAAACCGACATGTTCAATTCATAATCCATGAATACCATTAAAAGTATAAAGTGATAAATAAATAAAAGGCTACATCTACCCTCATAGGTGATAAAACCCTTAATAACCCTGAATAGAAAATGTTATTTTTCCTTAACTAAATATATGTGCATACCTTTGTAATCGTATTTGCAATCGGGAGAGACCAAGATTTTAGACCAAGGAATTTCCTTCACCCTTTTGGTTTTAGATCAACATTCCCCTTTTAATGGTAATTTAGTCGCTCTGGATATTAATTATCCATCTATTTGTAACTTCAAATCTCCAATTTTAGCTTGTTCACCATTGAAATTTAGTCTAAAGGCTTTGGTGACCTGGGCATTGTAGCCATTGAAAATGCGCAAAAATTCTAACCAACCAACCCTCTCAAAAGTCAAAAAATAATATTCTTGAGCTTCAATAATCTCAACATCGGGTTCAACTCTGGAAATCATTCACATTTTAACAGTTTACCACACTACAGTTCGAAAAACCCTCATAGAATCCTAACAGACTCTCATTTATGGGTAAACGAAAAAAAAAGCTTCAATGCTTCAGTAAAAATCTTATTTTGAGGAAGAAGCATCGTAAACAAGATTTGACCTGAGGTAATAATTCATGAATACGGTGATAAAGCTCAACATTATACATGGAAGAGAATCAGTGAACTTAGAGAAAGGAGGATTGTTCATATGCAGTTTGAAAGGACCCCGATTTAATTTTCCATTAAATTCATTTTAATTTATGATGACCAGATCAAGCCTGGCATACCAGAACAAAATATTAAACAACTGTTATGGATTGTGGGTATCATGGTAATACACAATTATGAAAGGATAAGTAGGATTTCTTAGATCATGATAAACCATTGTTGGAACATTGGTTTATTGCTCAAGTGAAACATGTTAATAAAAATTGAAACCAACAATATATCAAGAACTATAGCTTGTCAAATATTGTAGCTCATATAGAATTTCATTTAAACATTTGAATATGTCAATTAGAAACATTTGAAAGCCAAAATTCAATCTAAACCTTTCTGAAATGAAAAACATCCCACCAAGAAAATGTCATTAATGATTGAATGAAATTTCAAAGAACTTGGGGGTATGAACAAAATGAGAAAACTGAAAATATTGTTTAAGTAAAACAAACAATTTTTTTTTTATTTTTTCAAAATTGAAAAAGGAAGGGTCCCAAATTTATTTATAATACAAAATTTGGGAGGTTGTTGTCTGCTAGAACAAATGGTGACACACTGCTAAAACCAGTTATCTCTGTATATAAGACAAAGAAAAATATATCAGATCATAAGAAATAAGAAAATTTACGAAATGTAGATAAACTATATTTATGACTTGTTGGTAAAAGATATGAAGATAAAACAATACTCGTACTCTTAAAATTTATCTCTTTGGAGGGGATAAGGGACATTTATTAATCTTATGATTGGGAAAGGAAGATTTTGGTTTGACTAATAAGTAAAGTCTATTCATCATGTCATAATTGAAAAGTTTAACTCATTGTACCCGGTATTTCTTCGTTGCCAGTAGGCATGTTTAATACCCCAACGAAGTTACCTTAATATCATATCAGCCTTAACCCACTACCAGCAGGCCTATTCAGTACGCTGATGGGTTAGAATATACTTCCCATGTCCTCATTTTATTTATTTAATCTTTCAAATTTCGTCCTCAGTTAATAATTTAGTGATTGCATTTGAGCAATGACGAGAATAGAGGAGGGGTGATATAGAGAGTTGTTTATTTATTTCTGAATATGGAATGAGAACTAAACTATTCGTCTTATGATATTTTATTTCCCAATCAATTATTTTATTCTAAGGGAAAAAATTACTCCAAAAAGACTTTGTTGAAGAGTATTTTCCTTGTTTTTACTTCTTTATAAAGATAAACTAGTCATAAGATTTATCTTTTAAATTTAAAGAAATTTTCCCATTTCAAACAATCTAAATAAGTCTCTCTGTACTGAAAAGGATTTCAAAGACAATTGATTAACAAATGTATCCAGTTGTTATATTAGATCAAAAACCAAAATGATAATAAAAAACAAAATGAAAGAAAGAAAATGACAAACTTTGAAAATATACATTCAAAATGAAAACAAACAAAAATATTTATAGCTATTTACAAGAAAGTGTCTTTTATGAAAAATATTTTTTGAGGATTAACCCATTCATAGGAAAAGACTCTTCTATGCCTTTAAGAGTTTGTAAAATAAAAGTAGATGGACCAATTTTCTGAGCAACCCGAAAATGACCTAACCACAACTTTTGAAATTTTGAATGTTTACCTTTTTCTTCATGGGATTTGTCCCATTTCAAGACTAGGTCACCAAATTCAAAATATTTGTTACCAACAACTCTATTATTAAACCACTTCTTAACGATCATTTGATGATTGGAAAAAGTATTCTTAGCCTTATCTCTCACTCCCTCTAACTTGAAAATCTGATTCGTACGATATTGAAGACTAGAGTAGGGATGTTCCTCAATGGACTGTACTAAAGCCAGGGATGGTATAGAAATATTTGGTGGAAGAAGAGCCTCTTTCCCATAAACTAAAAAGTAAGGGGAAGAACCTAAATATGTTTTACAAGTAATTCGATCTGCCCACAATGCGTAGATCAAGGCCTTGTGCCAATTTTTGTGGTTATTACTGATAATTTTCTTGATAATTTTCAAAAGTTTTTTGTTTGTTGATTCTGCTAAACCATTACCCAGAGGATAATAATTAGCATACTGTTTTATTTTAATTCATTTCTGAAGTGCAAATTCTGTGAGTGATAGAGAAGAAAAATAAGATGCATTATCAAAAACTAATGTGCTTGGGAGACTAAATCTTGTAATAATAAACTGATCTAAGAACGAGATTACCTGATCAATTGTAATTGATTTCAAGGGAATGACCTCCACCCATTTTGTAAAATAATCGGTGGCGATAAGAATATACCTATGTTGCTTGGAGGAATTAGGAGAAATTTTACCAATGATATCGAGTCCCCATTGTTCAAATAAGTTTTCAACAATGACGGGCTGCAAAGGTAATGTTGATTTCTTTTCTTGTCCGGATGAAGTTTGACATATTTTACAATTTCAGACATATGCATGAGTATCTTTAAACAAGGTCGGTCAGTAATATATTGCATGTAAAATTTTATGTGCAGTTGTATCACCTCCAAAATGACCACATGCAGGTCCATCATGCAAATCAAATAAAACGTTATTGGCTTCTTGTTTTTCTAAACATCTAATTAACATTGAATCATAATTCTTTCTGAAAAGAACATTATTGATAAGTTGATATTGTGTGGCTTTTATTCTTAGAACGTGTTTTTTTTTAAATCCAAATGAGAAGGTGCAGTTCCACGAGTTAGATAATAAACTAAATTTGAATATTGTGAATCAATAATATCTTCAATGTTGTATATCTTCAATGTCATTTACCTTATTCTCATTTTTAGATGTAGTATCAATGGTTTCAGTTAATAACCTGCATAAACCTTGACCTCGTACAATTTTTGCAAGTTTTATCTCTAAATCATATTCTTGTAATGTTGTTACTGAAGTTGCTCTCTTATCCCCTAAATCTTTCTGAATGAGCAACCTTTTGACTGAGGGATGTGGAACTATTACTTTGGTACGATATTTGATAAGGAAAGGTCTAAAATGTTTGATGGATTTGAAAACTGCATAAACATGTTTTTCAACATCGGAATAATTTAATTCTGCTCCTTGCAATGTTGAACTTTCGAAAGCGATAGGCACTTCTATGTTTTGATCATTTTTCTTTGATAACATATATGCGTAACATTTTTCAGAAGCAAATGTATAAAGAACGAATTCCTGATCATAATTAGGAGAGAGTAGAGAAGGCACTTGAATGATCACTTTCTTTATAGAATTGAAAGTCTCTTTTTCTATTGCATTCCACTTGAATAATGCGTGTTTTATTATCATATGTTGCGAGGGTTAGACTGTTTCTGTGAAATCAAAGATAAAACACTTCAGAAAATTTATTTGTCAAAGGAAAGATTGCATAGATCTTTTAGTATGAGGAAAAAAAAATTCAGAAATACTTTTAACTCTAGAAGGATCAATTGAAATTTCTTCTTTAGAATCTATAAATCCCAAAAGTTTACCTTCTTGAAGAGAAAAAAATGAGCTCTTAGGATTTAAATAAATTACATACTTACGACATCGTTCAAAAACTTATTTAAGATGATAAATATGATCTGAACGATTCTTAGATTAAAGTTTTATGTCATCTAGATAAACAACAATCGATTTATTGATTAAACCATAGAAAACAATATCCATAGCTCGTTGAAAAGTTGCACCTGCATTGATTAAACCGAAATGCATCTTTTGATAAGTGTAAGTTATCCATTTAGTTCTGAAATTAGTTTTGAGTCTATCATTAGGATGAACTAAGACTTGATTATATCCAGAAAATCCGTCTAAAAATGATATCATTTCAAAACCTGAAATTAATTGAACAATTTGCTCCATAGAAAGTAATGGAAAATTATTTTTTTCAGAAGCTTTGTTTAGGTTTCTAAAATCAACAAAAATTCAAATGTCTTTGTTCTTTTTCCTTACGGGCATAATATTTGATACCCACTTGGAATGTCTCACTGGAAAATTGATCTTTGCTTTAAGAAATTTATTATGTTCATTTTTAATTTGGGTTTCGAGATAATGATGATTTTTTCTTAACTTTTGTTGTACTGGTTTTTCCTCTGAAAGCATAGGAATGGTGTGTTGAATTACAGATGTATCAAAATTTTTTAGGTCATCATATGACCATGCAAAAACATCCTTGTATTTAGTAAGAAGCTTTATGAAAGTTGTTCTTTCAAAAGGAGAACAACTTAATCCAAGATTGACATTTTGAGGATTTTGTTCTATTCCTAGATTAATAAGTTCCACACTCATGGTCGAACTGTGTGTTTTATAATTTATGGGTTTCTTAAATTTGTCTTTTAAATCATAAAGATCTTCTAATTTTACAAAAGATTTAGGAACAATATTTGTAGATTTGATTTTATCCTCAGGATAAGATTTGTTTAACTCAAGATCGTGTGACTCTTCATCAATGATATCATTTTCATATGTTCCCTATGAAGAGAGATAGAATTTATTATATCAGCATCTTCATTAAAGACTCACCAATTTGTTATGTTATCAGGAACATAAGGTAGAAAAATCAATTCAACAGAGAATCTATCTAGAGAAAAATCTTCTGGGGGAATAAGTCTAGAAGCTACGTTTGCCAATAGATTTGCACTAGGATTTTTCATTCTAGATATAGAAACAATATTAAATGCAGAAAATTTGCTACTGAGATCTTGAGCCAATTGCTGATAATGTTTCAAATGACTAGAAATACAATGAATTTGATTTTTTACCTGTTTAACAACGATTTTTGAATCATCGAAAACCAATATGCCTTGCACATTCATGTTGATTTCCTTCTTTAAACCCTGAATGAATGCTTCACATTCTGCGGTGTTATTAGTACACTGAAATTTCAATCTACATGTTAACACAATTTTTACACCGTCAAGATTGATTAAAATACAACCTGCACCAGCTCCATCATTAGATTTAGATCCATCAAAACAAAGTTTCCAAAATGGATAATTTACATAATTATCTACAAAATTAACACAACGGGAAAAATCTGTTTGAGAGAAATTCTCAATCTTTGAGTTTTTAACTGTGGGATCAAAAGGAGAAATCTGCGCATTAAAATTTCCAAAATAAGAATCAGTAGAGTAATTCCCAACAATGCTATTAGAAAAAGACAAAGGTCATTTTTTCCATCTAAATTTGTCACATTATGTTTCATATGTTTTTCCCTATTGGCACGAATCTGATTAGGTTTTCCATTATATGGAAGGAAAAGGTGAGACCAATCAGTTGAGAAATATCCATGAAGTTTTTTAGACCAATCTCAACTTAAAATTAATCCATAAGAATCTTGAATATCAACAATGATAATATCTATTATTTGAAAAACTTTAGAATTAGATGATAATCTGATTAATACATCCTTCAATTCTCCCAAATCTTTAATCTGTGTTCTATCTAATTGAACAATTTGAATAGCTGATTTTTGTGGTTGTGCATTGATTTGAAGGAAAAAATGAATATGGCATTATATTCAAAGATGCACCTGAATGAGCCAAACAATTATGCACATTTTTATTAAAAAAATCAAAAGTGAGGAGAAACGGAGGAGTATGTCACCTTGATCTATCACCTATAAGAATTGAACCAATATCTACCTCATAAGATAAAGTTTGAACTGTTGAAACTTTTTCTTTATTTGTTGTTGTAGTAGATGATGAACTTGTCTTATCAGAAACTCCTAAAGCCCTTAATAAACTATTTCTTTGATATTTTAGTTTACTTAGTTCATAAAGGGAAATATTTTCTTTGGTCTTTTTCATATCTTCTATAATATCATAATCGATTTTTTCAGCAACTACAAGACTTTTTTATGCTGACTTGCTTTCTACAAGATGTGTATTTGAAGTGTTTGCTGGTGGATTAGTTTTAGAAGTTGAAGATGTACTTTTACTTAAGGTTTGAGAAGAAAGAGATTATTTTGTATCATATTCATAAAAAAATTCCATTAACATCCAAAAATAAATTAGTATCTTTAAATTCTTCGTTATCCTCTCCTTCTTACTCATCAACATTAACTCCTTTCGAAGTTTGGCCACAAGGTGGAATCCGCGGATTCTTTTTGAAAAATGGTCTGAATGGTTTATTTGAAACTTCAACTAGTTTTCCTTTAACATCAACTATCTCATTTTCTAATGTTTTCATGACTTTCTATAAATTTTCCATATCAAAAACATCTTTATCTTTCCTCTCTTCTTTGGTAATTGTTTTTTTG
Source organism: Picea mariana (assembly GCA_032191745.1). Classification (NCBI taxonomy): domain Eukaryota; kingdom Viridiplantae; phylum Streptophyta; class Pinopsida; order Pinales; family Pinaceae; genus Picea; species Picea mariana. The sequence goes on from JASDQU010816047.1 coordinate 34,707, forward strand.
GTTGTTATAGAAGATCTTGAATCTTCACTTGAAGATTTACTTGCAATACTAGATATTTCCTTTTCTACATCTAAAACTTCCTACATTGCTTCAGTCAAAGTATTCTTACTTTGCTTCAATCAAAGTATTCTTACTTGCATGTTTAACAAACATAGCAATGGAAACTGGTAAAGCAGAGGAATAAAAGTCAATCTGAATGTCTAAACCAGGTTTGGATGTTTCAAGCATTTTATTGAGAAGTTTAAGGAATCTTTGATTGAAATATTTGATTTTCTCTTTAGGACCCATTCTAATTTTGGATAATTCTACTAATAAAATAGATGAAGACTTATCATCCCTAAATTTCTTAATGAATAAATCCTCAGAGGTATCCCAATTAGTAATGAAATTAGCTTGTAATGAGAAATACCAAGTAGAAGCTTCTCCTTCGAAAGTATATGAAAAAAGTATACATGCAAAATCTTCATGCTCAACGTCTCTCAGATTAACAACTAACATAATTTTTTTGATATGATCATCAGGAGTTTCTTTTGATTATGAATTAAATTTTGGTAACCATTTATCTGGAGTTTTAGGTAAATCATGTTGATTTCCAGGAACATTGATTGCTCCCAGAGTTCTCCAAGGCATTCTCAATACCCCAACCATAGTATTTGGTTGACGAGGAGGATATGAAATAAGAGATGCATGTAAGGATGTATGCAAAGGAGAAGTTAAGGGAGGATTATTTCCAACTATTTTAACTATGGTTTTTCTAATTTGGATAGGAACTTGGAAATGTATAGGTTTGATACCTAACCTTTGTCTCTGTGCTCTTGAAAGAACACCTAATTCTTGGATAACATAATCTATAGAATCATAATATCCTTGAGAAGTTTCTCCTTGATTTATAATCTCTTCTATTTATTTTCTTATTTGTTAAAATTCTGGAGAATTAAGAAAACTGGAAGAAATATCACTTACAGTTCTTCGAATTGGATATTCTATCTGTACAACAACAAAAGATACTATGGGCGAAGTTCATCTACTTGAATGGTCTTTTTTTTTGTTTGTTATTTCGACCATTCATTATCATATGGCCCTCCTTCTAGCGCCAAAATGTTGATAGTCAAATATGAACGTGTTCGACATTCAATATTTCACCAGATCAGGATTCCAATTAGATCCCTATCCATTGAAAATGGTGAATCCGACTGGTTTAGGTCTAGTTACCTTTAACTAAACTAAATCTTAAAAAATATACATTTGCTAAATAATCACAAAAATTCTATTTTCTATCAAATAAAAACTAAAAATATAAATATATATACAGTTTTGAAACTATCTACACAAAAAATCAATTCCAAATAAAATTACTCCTGCAAGAGGAGATTTTACATTTTAATTTTAAAATACGAAACAATTCAAAAGAGATAAACTAAATTTATTTAGATAAATAAAACTAAACTAATATATTTCCCGGGTCCCCCGGATGGGGTGACAGCACAGCACAAGCGACCACGTGGCTCCGAGTTGGGACAGGGAGGCACACTGCCCACCGGCTCACGTCAAGTCCACAGTTAATTCGCCATGAATCCACCCAGGAGCATTCAAATGCGGAGTGCGTTCGCGCAACGCGATGGTACCCGCTCCCAGGTTCG
>JASDQU010816048.1:30358-57604 GCA_032191745.1 Picea mariana
AATAAGACCATGTTGTCATAAAGAGGATTAAGATTTCTATTAAACATAGAATGAATGAAAACTGAAAAATATCTCACTAATATAGAGCACACCTTTTGGTTGTAGTTCTCCTTCTATTCTATCCCCCTCTATTCTCTTCATCTCCTCAAGCCTTTATTCTTTCCCAATAAGTTGAAGTAGTTCAACTAGTTTCTTTAGTTAAGTCAAACTAACTTAACTAATCAATTAGGAGAAGTAATTAATAATATATAAATAAGGGTATTAATTAATAATAACTAAATAGGTGGGACCCCTTTTGACTCTCATGATCATTTCCTTTGATAATCATCAAATATAAAGTATACAATTAATCACTTGAATCACATAGCATTCTTGTAACTCCCATGCTCATCATTTAAATTGAATTTTAAATATCAACAAAAATTATGACCATATCCCCAAAAAATAATATATCCATCTTATCCTCAAAAAATTCCTAAATAAAAGCTTGTTGTCCAAAAACTTGGTCAAAATAATGAAACACTATCTTCATTGCTAAAAAACATAAAAATAATCAAAATACATATTTTTTGTGTGAGGCATTTTGCCTCTTCTCACAGTTGTCCTCCCTTAACTTTTATGTGATAGCCTTTGGTTGGTTAGACCCTTGGGGCTACATTGATACGTGTGGAGGAACAAGAATGCCAGCAAAATTATGAGGAGGTTTAAATGGGGTTCTTTCAGGTTGGGGGTGAAATATACCATGGCCAACTAAATTGAAAATCCCATCTTGAAACAACTGGTTTAACTCTTGTGGATTAACATCACAGTGAATAGAAAATCGAGGCCTTCTATGGCCTCGCTGCTAGTTACCTCTACCTCTATTACTCCAACCATTGCTACCCCTGTTGAAAAAAATCATCCTGTAGCAATATTTAGTCAGTCATGAAAAGTTCTTATTAGCCCATACATGAAACCCCACATAAATAAATCAAGATTTGGCTATATTATTTACCACAAAACCCATGCAATTCATCCATAAAACTTTCATTAATTAATTTCCATATGAACAAGGGATTCATATGGTCATTGGGAGTATGGGGGGTTTGTATTGTGCATAAAATGATATCATTGAGGGGTAAAGATTCATGAATATTGTTCAATCAATCAATAAAACAATTAAAATGTGTATACAACCAGCTCCCAAAATACCAATCATCAATTATCTTCCACCTCATTTCTTTTATTTCCATACAGACTTTTCCTTAAAAACGAGTAATAATAGAACATGGAGTGTAAAAATGTAATTGGGATAATGAGGGGAGTTTATTTTGCGTAAAATGATATAATGGAAGGGATGCCCATGGATATTTTTCTATCACATATCAAACAATGCCATTTCCAACATTACAATTTAAACCCCTTTACTATTTTGAAATTGAAACTCAACACTCTATTTCCAAAGTTCAAAACTAATATTTCACTTCAAGGTTTTTCATTTGCATTTAGAAGTTGCATTGCACAGGATTCATTTCATAAAAAAATTCCCAAGAAACACTCAACAGTAATGACACAGCTCATGCACAATAGGTTCAAGGAGACACAACATTCAAACCATTACGATAATCACCACCAACAGTTGAAGAAATGGACAAACTGTGGTCCACAAAATTGACACCAGTATTAAAATATCAACTGATACTTCAAATAAAAATGCTTCTAAATTTCCCTTTCATTATGGTTTGCAAGACTTATTCAATGCGTATATAATTTATCCATATGGGTACTCTTTTCATATGGAAACAACACACGTCAAGTTGTATCCTTCAAACAACGAGTTTGCAACATTTTCATCACCAAAATATTTCCACAGGACAGATCGTATCTCTTCTTTTTTTTAAATAAGCTTGGCATTATTTCTATCATTTCACAGTAAGAAAATAGACAAAACCCATTTCCAAAAAGAGAATGAACAATGTCTTTATTAAATTATAGGTTGGCTACCTCCACAATGTTTTTCAAATACAAGGTTCGATATATAATCATCAACATGGATGTGGTATAGGAGGACAAGCTAACCAATGGTTCAAGGGTTTGGCCAAAGGGGTACCTTCAACAATCTAGCACCACCATGAATTCCCATAGTCACGTTTACAAAGATTATACAATGGCACAGGCATGATAGCCATGAAAGCCACACAATTAAATGACAGGAAGAGTCTTCAAAAAAAACCCACAGGCCACGAGAAGTGATAACATTTTTAACAGACATAGAGAAATCACTAAAAGAAACTAGAGGCAAGGTAGGCACGAGAGCTTCCCAAATAATATCCCTTTTTTTATATAGGTAAATCATGAAGCAACTACAAATAATAAGAGAAAACCACACACCATTTTAACTATGATTAATTCACATACAAATGCCACAAAGGCTAATCTTCAACAATCATCCATATATCGTCAAAAATCCATAAATCGTAAACTTAGAAATGCACAGATAGTGAGCAAACTCAAGAGACAAATTTTGACTTAATTAAAGAGTAGAGTGAAAAAATCATGGATGGAGCAGCAAGAAACCTCATACCCATGTGTAAAATTTTCCAAGGAGAATCGACCAAGTCTGTATACCTCTTCCACAACCAAACAAAGAGGAGTAACAACAACCAACAAAAGACCAAATGTGAAATGGATAGGGTGGTGAAATCGAGGTAGGTTAGAGTGACATGCATTTAATGCACATCACATCTACACTTACATATTCATCAATAGCTAGTACGAGGAAGATAACCATACAATGCACAACCCACTAACAATTTACTCCAAGCTTGATACACTACCATATCCCAAGTCTCAAACTTTAACAAATGCGCCAACCTTTGTTAAAAAATTGAATGTGACATATATCAAAAACTTTCTAGGGATACCATGTCTCAACCTTTAGACTTCCAATTCAAACAATGCACACAATCCTTGTAGCATGAAATCACCATATCACACATATAACTTGAACATGGAGTTTAGATCCTTGATCAAACTAAATGCAACATAATAATACTTGTGAGAGATATATAAAGACAACATCATTCCCTTTTTAATCATATCTCCCATAGCATCATTTGGTCACTTATTTCGACAACAAATTAAAAGCAAATAACTATAGAGCTTGTTATCCCCGGTTTCTAGGGATAACTAGGATATCATGTCTCAAGGCCCACAGGTCCTAGACATGGAGTACCGAGAGCAGAATTGACCTGAGCATGGCCCTGGAGGGCCCATCCTTTTCTTCTTTCATCAAATTCATCTTGTCAGCAATAACAACATCCATCACCATCGGCTTGGTCTTGTATCAGAGAAGGCTCTTTCTCTATGAGGTAATTGGTCCAGGTATCATGGTATGTGTCACTTTTGATCTTTATAACCTTTGGATATATGCATCTGAATCCTTTTATCTCTAACGACTGCTTGCATCTTACATTAACCCACTTGACCATGATTGGGGGGATTGACAGGGTGTCCTAGCAAGCCTGTACCCATGGGTTTTGGTTTGCTACCGGGGGGATTTCTGAAGAGCCATTGTCCGCTCCCATCATACGACCACTTTTCCATCTTATCTTCTGCTCATTTGTTCCATTTCCCTTGTACGGGCACTAGGATGATCTGTTTGTGGGATTGCACCTTATCTCATGGGAAGAAGGGGCTAAAGGCCCAGAAGGTAAAATAAGTTGGTAAAAGATAAAATCCTAGAAATAAAACCTCAAGATGCTTCGCCCAGGGATCCTCGAGAAGGCAATAAAAGGCCTTTCAGCAAGAAACAAGAGGGACCCAAAAAAAATAACAAACAAGACCTAGTCAATAGGATATGGGGTCTCATCACGAGCCAGCCTATTATGTTCATGGGTACCTAATAGCATGACATTGCCACCATCTGGTTACCATGCTAGGGCAGTGACCTTTGGTTGCATGGCCAAGGGAAAGTGGGTCTCATCACGAGCCAGCCTTATCATCTCTGTGAAAGTACTTGTGGGTAACACTATCAGCTCTGGTCACCACGCCAAGGCAGTGTCCTCTAGTTATCCCTTGAATAAAAAGAAAAAGAAGAAGAAAACGAAAATAAAGAAAAGAATAAAGGAAAGAAAGGGCTTGGAAAAAATTGCATCCATGACAGGTACAGTTCGCCTTCTACAAAGGCACCCACAGGAAATATCATGCATCCTTTGCTCTCACTTTTCCCATATGTCTGGACATCCCTTAGCCACATCACCTCATTTACATGGCTTGAATCAAAACCCCTTGGAAACTTTCCTTTCCTTATGGATACTAGCCCAATAGGGTGTCTTGTCCTTTTTCTCAACCTTCTATTGTAGGTTTTTGTAATGTCTTTGAGCTATTGAATGATATATCAGGATTTTTATGCATATATTTGATAATATTAATGATGAAATGTGATTAACATTGCTATGATCCCTGTGACTAATGATCCCATGGAGAGAATAGTTTTTGATGTGCAGGACCATGCCCGACGGACAGGTACCATTTGGACCGGTACACATGGGGAGATTATTAGTTCGGACCTCCATGGGGCTGAAGAGCCCATCAGATGGTTGTTGAGACCCCATCAAAGGGGCAGAGACAGGATAGTGTTTGACTAAGGTTTTTCACCGGAGATGAAGAGGATGTTTCACTAGAGGCACTTTGGCAGAGCCCAACCTAGGGAGAATGACCCCTTTTCAGTGGAATGTTGACCTTAGAAGGATCAGAGCATCCCCATCCTTACCATGACATCATCCAGCTTCATGGTCATTCTTGGAGGCAGACTGGGCAGTAGTGGCACATGTGGCATGCTGGAGAGGCCCCTTGGGGGTCAACGTTTTGCTCATGGATACCTCATTTTCCCAAAAAGGGGATAACGCCTCCCTTGAAGGGGATTTTACCTTTATTATAGCTCAGTTAGGGTTTTAATTTGACATTTTAATGTAAAAACATTATGATTTTGGTTTAAAGCCTTGTCAGTGATTTTTTATGACCTAAAATTAATTAAAGGTCATTGATATAGTATATATTGAGGAGTTTTATCCTCATTTTGACATAACACATCACTCACTCATTAGTGAGGTTTGATTTTTTTCGCCCTACTTGGGTACATTTGTTGGTTTAGTGAGCCACACTTGTTGAAGGAAGGCTTTTCTTGGCATTTTTGGCATTTCTCTTGAAGGAAGGTTTACAACTAGGGTTTGCATTTCTATTTCATGGTGATATAAAAGTGTTTTTTATGCAAAACTTCTTGATTGAATGTTTGTAGTCTTGTATTCTTGCATATTTTTATAATTTGCTGATTAGAAACCCTAGGTGACACGCACACAAGTAGGTCCTTATTTCATGTCCCCTAAAAGAGAAATTTTCAGCCATTGAAAAAGGAAGGAAGAGCTTAGCCATAGCTACACTCTTGTTGCTTCTTCTCCCTAAGTTAGTCGTACTTTCTAAAGTCAAGAAGGAGGAGACATCCTAGGCCTAGGTTATCTACACCTAGGGCCGTCCTGCTTCTAGGGTTTGGTGATAGAGCCTTGCCTTAGCAACACTTTCCCTCGCCACACTCTCTAGTCTTGATTTATCTTTTATGCTAGTTGTTTTTGCCAAGTTGACCTAAGGAAGGAGGAGAGAGCATGAGGCTTTTCTTTAACAACACCGGAGTGAGCCTCTCTCCCTTAGGGTTTTGATTCTGAGGCCCTACCATAGTAGCACTTTAGAACCCTTCCCTCCATTCCTTAGTTTCCTTCAACCCTTGCGTCCTCTTCTAAATTGACTCCATTAACCCTTAGGCATTGATCCTAGACCTCAAGCGTTGAAGTTAAAGTGATCAAGAAACTCTCAAAACATTTGCTAAATTGAAACCCTAACTAACTACTAATCCTAAGAAGGCTGATGTCACCCTTGGTTATTTCATCTTGACGCAACATTTTTCATTTTATGGGAAATTGAATGGTGTTTAAAGCATTTATTGAACAAGGGATTGATTGGATACATTGATTGCTACATCATCTTGATATTTATTGGTGAAGTGATATTATTTCATTGCTATATTAACAAACATTGACTTCGTCAATATTTCTTGTTATAATTGCTTATATAGTGATATCAGATAGTCTTATTAAGTACTAACCCATTAATCATAGCCTGCATGTATTAGTCTGTTGTTGCTTTGTTACAGGCAGGTGTTCTCATTTGGGCCTACACATCATTATTGGTTGTTTAATCTGACTATCTGCTCTTGGTGGTGACCTGTGAAGAGCGAATTTCACTTTGACCATTATACTTAAGCCTCTTCAAAACTCCAGGTTACTGGGGACGTCTCCCCTGGGCATAACCTCCCTAAAGAGAAAGAACCTCCCCATCGTGGTGACATTGGGTGGGGTAGGTTCCTTTTACGCCAGTTTGAATTCTATCTTCTAGCCTTTTGACCTAGCTACAAATTGTGCGTTAAGATTTTGGCACCGTTGTTGGGGAACACTGAGTCAAATCTCCTCAAACGAAAAATCTTTTCGGTAAGCCTTGCCTCAGAGACCTTTTCTTACAAGCTTATCTGGAAATGCCACTAGGGTGTTTTTCCCCTTTTCTTTGATAGTTTCAGGCAAATTACCTGGAAACTCCACCAATGACGACCCGTAGTGGGTGACAATACTCAAATCCCTCTATTGTGGCCAATGTCATCTTGACGAGCTCTGCACCCCCGATTAATCCTCACAAATGGTCTCACCCAGAGAGTTTCAACTGTTTCAACCTAAGTAACATCCAAGGAGGGCTGCATGACTTACCCAAGGATGCAAGTTCTTGGCTACCACTTTTATCAGGAAACGTTGTCCCTAGAAACTCACATTGGGCCCAGTTCTGTGATGGTTTTGAATTTCATTTGGCTGGTCAGGAACACCCTGATGTCTTTATGAGACTCTTTGCAAGTTCCCTTATAGAGGATGCTAAAGTTTGGATTGATAGATGCCCAAAAGGAAGCATAAAAAACCCTAAAGAACTACAAAGGGCCTTTAGAATAAGGTGGTGTGATAATGAACATTCACAAGATTATTTATCCCAATACCTTAGCATTTGCAAAGGATCCTATGAGAGTATTAGAGATTTCATTGATAGGTTCAACCTTCTCCTTAAAAGGGTCCGATCAAAGGTAGGCTCGGAGCAAGCTATCCTCGATCATTTCTTGTCCTCCTTGGAAGGAGTCTTACAATTCACCCTCAAGGACTGGTCACCTACAACTTCAGAGGAAGCACAAGACCTAGCCTTTTAGATTGATAAAAAATTTAAGTTAGAGGACTACATTCATGAGATGGACCTTTCACAAAATGTTGACCTATGGGATCCTAGTAATAAGCTTTTCGTGGGACCTGAGCTTCCAAGAATCCTCCAAGTCGAACTTGCTCCCACTAAAAGAAAATGGAGCCTTTCCCATGAAAGCATTACCCCTTCCCAAAAACTTCCTTTGGAAAAGGTCCCTCTTGAGAATGAGATTGAAATTGTCCTACCTGAAAACATTAAGCAGAATCCTTCGGAATATTTCTCAGATTTCTCTCTTTTTAGCCACCCAGTAGGACACCCTTTCTTCAAAAATAGTGAGTTCACACCTTTCTATGTCACTCTCCGAGTCAAAGAATCTCTCCTCCACAACTGTCTCCTGCACCCAAGTACTACAACCAACATAATGATGGAAGAATTTATGTATCGATTAGGTCTAACCCTCTCACAAAAAAATACCAGAGGTGACTTTGCAAAATTAATCATTAACAACCTCGAGGTGGCCTTTGAATCCTACCCCAGTGCTCCCTTCTTGATAAATGTGGTCGTCGTAGATGCTTTAAATAATTTGGTTATTATTATTCACAAATGTCTCATAGAGCACTTGAATGGAAGTATTCATAAATAGCAGTCCAAAGAAATTATCCCTCATCCCGAAGGGGGATTCTTCACCATTTACAATGAACCTCTCATTGGCTCCCCAGTTGAAACCTCTGATGAACCAAGTGACCATCTCTTATGTATCGATAGTGAACTTAATAATTGATATATCCAAGAAGGGAAGTTAGGTGTGGATTCCATTGAAGAAACTGAAGGAATATGGACCTTAGAGTTCGATGGATCACACTCAAACTCTGGATCGGGCGCTGGAGTAGTTTTAACAGCCCCTTCCGGTGAAGTCTTTTACCATTCATATAGGCTGGAATTCTGGTGCACCAACAACATTGCCGAATATGAGGCATTGATTATGGGTCTCAATTTAGCAATTGACAATGGTGTTACACTCCTAGAAGTAAAAGGAGACTTATACCTCATTGTATCGCAAGTTTTGATGATATTTTCCACTAAAAATGAAAAGTTGAAAAGGTACCGAGATGTGGCTCAAACCCTTTCAAAATCCTTCAAAAAAGTGTCAATTGAATCCATTCCTCAAGAAGAAAACCACGTGGATGATGCTTTGGTTGTCTCTGCTTCTACCTTACAACCATGTGAGGGACCTCTTCACGATCTATGCAAGATGGAGGTTCTTTTTAGGCCTTCTGTTCCTGATAATTTGGAACATTGGCAAGTTTTCGAGGATGATGATCAAATTATCAGATTCATGGAGAACAACAAAGAGTTCAATGATTCACAAGTTGCCTTCCTATCTGATTCTATGGACCTAGAAGTCATTAACCTACAAAGCAATACCTTTCCAAAGGGTTGTGTTCCCCTAGAAAACCTTTTTGATAGGCACGATGTTTTTAAAGGAAAAAGGCCCAAAAAAAAAGCGAAAGAGGCCCTGGAATTCAATATTGATATAGAAATAGACCCAAGGATGGTCAAAATAGGAAAGGGCACCATCGAGAAAGAAAGGAAGGAGATACTAGTGCTCATCAAAGAATTCAGAGACACCTTTGCTTGGAACTATGATGATTTGAAAGCCTATAGGGGGGATGTCATCCAGCACGCCATACCCTTGGTAGAAGGGGCCAAACCTTTTCGACAAAAGATGAGGCATATCAACCCGAATTTGGTGAGCCAAATACAAAAAGAGCTCCAAAAAATGGTTGATGCTAGTATCATAGCCCCTATCAAGTATTCTTCTTCGATGTCAAACTTGGTGGTTGTTTGAAAGAAGACTAGTGACATCCGCCTATGTGTCGACTTCCGCAACCTCAACCAATTGTCATTAAAAGAAAATTATCCCCTCCCAAACATGGAACATATACTTTAGTAGGTTACAGGGGTGGGGATGATGTCTATGCTAGATGGGTTCTCAGGGTACAACCAAGTCTTGCTCAAAAGAGAAGACCAACTAAAAAATGCATTCACTACGGATTGAGGAAATTTTATGTACTTAAGGATTTTGTTTGGTCTTATGAACGCTGGTGCTACCTTCCAGAGGACAATGGACTTTTCCTTCAGAGACCTCATACAAAAAATCATAGAAATTTACCAAGATGACATTACAGTCGTGTCCAAAGATAGGAAAGACCATCTCTCTCATCTCAGGATTGTTTTTGAGCGATGCAGAAAGTATGGTATCTCGCTAAATCCCAAGAAGTCTGTCTTTGGGATTGATGAAGGAAAGTTTTTAGGACACGTGGCCTCACAAGGAGGAGTCTCCATTGATCTCGAAAGATTCCAGTCAATAAAGGACGTCCACCCCCCAGCCAAAAAAAATGCTTTGCAATCCTTTCTAGGAAAAATCAACTTCATTCATAGATTTGTACCAAATGTTTTCAAGAGGATAAATCCTTTGAGCGCTTTGCTAAAAAGGGATGTTACTTTCATATGGGGAGATGAGACCAACAAATCCTTTGAAGACATCAAAAATGCTATCTCCCAAGCCCCCATCTTGATTAGCCCTAATTTCTCACGGGACTTCATAATATTCTCATTTGCATCCCAGGATACTATTGCAGGTGTTCTAATGAAAAAGGATGTTGATGACTGTGAACACCCCGTGGCCTTTATGAGCAAGGCCCTGAGAGACTCTGAGTTAAATTACTCCATCAACAAGAAACAGGCCTATGCCTTGGTCAAGTCCCTCAAACACTTCAGGAACTACGTCGGTTACAATAAAATCAAGGCTTATGTCTCGTACCCAGCTGTGAAGGACGTCTTATCGCAACAAGATTGCATGGGTACTTGAGGAAAGTGGGTTTCCAAAATTCAGGAGTATGACTTAGAAATAAAACCCACCAAAATAATAAAGGGACAAGGTTTATCCCAAATGCTAACTGAGAGCAACCAAGAAGCCATATAGATGGGTGAGAGTGAGCAAGTAAATGTAATGATCAGCGAATTAGAACATGAGGAGTGGTATTCTGATATTGTTTACTATCTAAAGAACTTGTCTTTCCATGATCACTTAGTGGACTACAAAATAAGGGCTTTGAGATTGAAGGCTATGAAATACTTCTTGACTGAATATGGACTTGGATGGATAAATCCTAATGGGGTTATACTTAGATGTGTGAACAAAGAAGAGGCGAAGAAGATACTGGAAGAATTGCACTCTGGATATTGTGGTGGACATTTTGTAGCTTGTACTACTGCCCACAAGATTTTGAGGGCTTTCTATTATTGGCCAATGATTTTTTTGGACACCCACTAGCACGTCTGATCTTTCCAACCTTGCCAATACTTCTCCAGCAAACCAAAACTCCCAGCACAACCCTTAAAACCTATAGTAGTAGAGGCACCCTTTCAACAGTGGGGTTTGGACTTTGTTGGTGAGTTCAAAGACAATTCAAGTAATGGCTACCGGTGGATCCTAATGGCTGCAGACTATTTCACTAGATGGGTCGAATCTATTCCTACAAAGAAGGCCATCGAGGAAGTAGTCATGAATTTTCTGGATAACCGAATCATAACTAGGTTCAGTGCTCCTTCCAAGATCACTACAGATAACGCCAAAGCTTTCAGCTCTTATTCCCTAGTAGAATTTTGTTTCAAATATGGCATTATCCTATCTGATTCCTCCAACTATTACCCACAAGGAAATGGATTAGTAGAATCAACCAATAAGAACCTCGTGAATATTTTGAAGAAGTTTGTTGGAGAGAATAAAAAGTCCTGGGATAGCAAAATAAAATACGCACTATGGGCAGACCAAATAACGACAAAAACTTCCACAGGAAAAACTCCTTTTGAGCTAGTATATGGACTAGAAGAGAAAATTCCTATAAACCTCCAAATTCCTATCCTCCATTTCACTCAACAATACACTATAGATGTAGAAGCAATCCAAGGAAGGATCAATCAGCTAATGGAGCTAGACGAGATAAAGAGGAGTGCTTTTTGTTAGATGGAAAGAAATCAAGAAAAAGATAAAGAGCACTTTTGACCATAAAGCCAAGGAAAGAAACTTCACCAAAGGAGATATTGTGTTACTATGGGATAAGAGAAGGGAAAAACATGGTATGCACAAGAAGTTCGACAGTTTGTGGGGAGGTCCTTATGAAATCATGAGTTTTGCAGGTACAAATTCTTTCAACTTAGAGACCATGGAGGGAGAAATCCTGAAGCTACCAGTAAACTCTTTACATATCAAGAATTACTACCCACCAGAGACCTGACATCATAGATAAGTACAGGTAAGTAGGCATTCTTCAAGTTTTATATCGTTTGCATTTCATGTTAGATTGTTTTCACATTTGCATATTGATTGTTTTATTTTAGTTTATATATATATATATATATATATATATATAATATATATATATATATATATATATATATATATGTCTATATATGCTGGGGTGGAATTACCGCCCCATTTTTGTTACCGATTCCCCTATCGAGTTGAGTAGGTCTGCAGGTTATGCCAGAGATGTTGAGGTTCTCATGTGCTCTACGGTGAACACATGTCTCCTAGTTGGAGCCAGATGTTATCCGCAATTTCTAGTGATAACTAGGAGATCATGTTGCTAGGCCCATAGGTCCTAGACATGGAGTACCAAGAGAAGGATTGACCTGAGGATGGTCCTGGAGGGCCCATCCTTTTCTTCTTTAGTCAGATTCATCTTGTCAGCAGCAACAACATCCATCACCATCGGCTTGGTCTTGTATCGGAGAAGGCTCTTTCTCCATGACATAATTGGTCCAGGTATCATGGTATGTGTCACTTTTGATCATTATAACCTTTGAATATATGCATATGACTCTTTTTATCTCTGATGACTACTTGGATCTTACATTAACCCACTTGACCATGCTTGGGGGGATTAACAGGGTGTCTTAGCAAGCCTGTACCCATGGGTTTTGGTTTGCCACCGGGGGGATTTCAGAAGAGCCATCATTCGCTCCCATCATACCACCACTTTTCCATCTTATCTCCCGCTCATCTGTCCCATTTCCCTTGCCCGGGCACTAGGATGATCTGTTTGTGGGATTGCACCTTATCTCATGGGAAGAAGGGGCTAAAGGCTCGGAAGGTAAAAGCAGCTGGTAAAAGATAAAATCCTAGAAATAAAACCTCTAGATGCTTCGCCCAGGGATCCCCGAGAAGGCAATAAAAGGCCTCTCAGCAAGAGACAAGAGGGACCCAAAAAAAATAACAAACAAGACCTAGTCAAGAGGATAGGGGATCTCATCACGAGCTAGGCTCTTATGTTCATGGGTACCTAACAACATGACATTGCCACCATNAGGGCAGTGACCTTTGGTTGCATGGCCAAGGGAAAGGGGGTCTCATCACGAGCCAACCTTATCATCTCTGTGAAAGTACTTGTGGGTAACACTGTTAGATTTGATCACCACGCCAAGGCAGTGTCCTCTGGTTAGCCCTTGAATAAAAAGAAAAAGAATAAGAGAAAGAAAATAAAGAAAATAATAAAGGCAAGAAAGGGCTTGGAAAAAATTGCATCCATGATGGGTACAACTCACCTTCTACAAGGGCACCCATAGGTAATATCATGCATCCCTGGCTCTCACTCTACTCGTATGTCTAGACATCCCTTAGCCACATCACCTCATTTACATGGCTTGGATGAAACCCCTTGGGAACTTTCCTTTCCTTATGGATACTAGCCCAATAGGGTGTCTTGTCCTTTTTCTCAACCTTCTATTGTAGGTTTTTGTAATGTCTTTGAGCTATTGAATGATATATCAGGGTTTTTATTAATATATTTCATAATATTAATGATGAAATGTGATTAACATTGCTATGATCCCTGTGACTAATGAGCCCATGTAGGGCATAGTGTTTGATGTGCAGGACCATGCCCGACGAATAGGTACCATTTGGACCGGTACACATGGGGAGATGATTAGTTCGGACCTTCATGGGGCTGAAGAGCCCATCAGATGGTTGTTGAGACCCCATCAAAGGGGCAGAGACAGGACAATTTTTGACCGAAGTTTTGTATGGGAGAAGAAGAGGATGTTTCACCAGAGGCACTTTGGCAGAGATTGGCCTAGGGGGAATGACCCCTTTTCAGTGGAACGTTGGCCCTGGAAGGCTCAGAGCATCCCCATCCTTACCATGACATCATCCAGCTTCATGGTCATTCTTGGAGGCAGACTGGGAAACAATGGCACGTGTGGCATGTTGGAGAGGCCCCTGGGGGTCAACATTTTCCTCCTGGATGCCTCATTTTCCCTAAAAGGGGCTAGCGCCTCCCTTGAAGGGGATTTTACCTTTATTATAGCTCAGTTAGGGTTTTAATTTGACATTTTAATGTAAAAATAGTATGATTTTGGTTTAAAGCCTTGTCAGCTATTTTTTATGACCTAAAATTAATTAAAGGTCATTGATACAGTATATATTGAGGAGTTTTATCCTCATTTTGACATAACACATCACTCACTCATTAGTGAGGTCTGATTTTTGTGCCCTACTTGGGTAAACTTGTTGGTTTAGTGATGTGCACTTGTTGAAGGAAGGCTTTTCCTGGAATTTTTGGCATTTCTCTTGAAGGAAGGTTTACAACTAGGGTTTGCATTGCTATTTCATGGTGATATGTAAGTTTTTTTTTTGCAAAACTTCTTGATTGAATGGTTTTAGTCTTTTATTCTTACATATGTTTATAATTTTCTAATTAGAAACCCTAGGTGATAAGCACACAAGTAGGTCCTTGTTTCATGTCCCCTAAAAGAGAAATTTTCAGCCATTGAAGAAGGAAGGAAGAGCCTAGCCATAGCTACACTCTTGTTGCTTCTTCTCCCTAAGCTATTCATACTTTATGAAGTCAAGAAGGAGGAGATGTCCTAGGCCTAGGTTATCTACACCTAGGGCTGTCCTACTTCTAGGGTTTGGTGATAGAGCCTTGCCTTAGCAACACTTTCCCTCACCACACCCTCTAGTCTTGATTTATCTTTTATGCTAGTTGTTTTTGCCAAGTTGACCTAAGGAATGAGGAGAGAGCACGAGGCCTTTCTTTAGCAACACCAAAGTGAGCCTCTCTCCCCTAGGGTTATGATTCTATGGCCCTGCCATAGAAGCACTTTAGAACCCTTCCCTCCAGTCCTTAGTTTCCTTCAACCCTTGTGTCCTCTTATAAATTGAGTCCATTAACCCTTAGGCACTGATCCTAGACCTCAAGCGTTGAAGTGAAAGTGATCAAACAACTCTCAAAACCTTTGCTAAATTGAAACCCTAACTAACTACTAACCCTAAGAAGGCTGACATCACCCTTGGTTATTTCATCTTGACGCAACATTTTTCATTTTATGGGAAATTGAATGGTGTTTAAAGAATTTATTGAACAAGGGATTGATTGGATACATTGATTGCTACATCATCTTGATATTTATTGGTGAAGTGATATTATTTCATTGCTATATTAACAAACATTGACTTCATCAATATATCTTGTTATAATTGCTTATATAGTGATATCAAATAGTCTTATGAAGTACTAACCCATTAATCATAGCCTACATGTATTAGTCTGATGTTGCTTTGTTCCGGGAAGGTGTTCTCATTTGGGCCTACACTTCATTATTGGTTGTTTAGCCCGACTATCTGCTCTTGGTGGTGACCTATGAAGAGGGAATTTCACTTTGACCTTTATACCTTAGCCTCTCCAAAACTCCAGGTTACCTGGGACATCTCCCCTGGAGCTAACCTCCCTAAAGAGAAAGAACCTCCCCATCTTGGTGACATTGTGTGGGGTAGGTTCCTGTTACACCAATTTGGCCTCTATCTTCTAGCCTTTTGACCTAGCTACAAACTGTGCGATAACAGAGCTCATATCGCAACCAAGTCATAATCACCTAAAACATATGTGTCTTCCTCCCATCATATTCACACAGGTGGTCCCGCCTTTTATTATATTATTAAATATAAATAAATAATAAGGTGTTGTAACCATTTGCAGGCAGGTACACTATGTTTCACTTTTGGGCATCAACACCCACCACACACTTCAAAAAAACTTCCCATTCCTTGGTGAAGCCTTTGAGGGATATACACACCAACTATGAGTTTGGAATAACTTCTTCGAAAGCCACCAACGCATCCTTCACCTGTGCAACCTGGGTGAGGTAGGAGGCCATGCTCTCTCCCTTGGCCATCCTAGTACTATGGATCTTGTACTGGAGAGTCATTTTTTGGTTCTCATTCTTTTCCTCATACAAACTCTTCAATGCATCCAACATCTCTTTGGATGTCTTCTTCTCAACCAAGTGTGTAATAAGGTAGTGTCTGAATCCTTCCAAAATGATTCTCTGAGCCTTGGCTTTCTTCACTTCATGAAAGTCTATAGCTATGTGATCTTACGTAGGTACAAGCATGACAATATTCACAAACAACCACAACTTGTTATCTTTGAGAACACTTGTGATTCTCACCTTCCACTGCAGGTAGTTGGATATCCCCTCCAACCTATCTTCATACCTTATGTTGGAAGTCATCTTTGTTCACCTGAAAGAACCATCTTTACCATTCTTTAATCAAATATCTCAAAAAAAATCTTGTTGTCCCAAGTGCCAAACTGTCCACTAAACTTCAAAGCACCTTATCTGATACCATATAGAAAATAGCTCAAAAACTCAATATGAAATAGACTGATTTCAACCTCCTATTAAGTTTCAACAGTACAAAATTAAAACCCAAAATAGAACTGTACTTAATGAGAAGAAACACAAATGTCATATATCTGAAACTAAAAACCAAGAGAGGAATATAACTGAACAATAGACAAATTCTTCCATTTGGCACATAAAAATCTAGGCAATGCCTCTTGAAGAAAACATAGGAAAAATGACAAATTTGAGGAGATTGTTTCTTTATTCAACTCCAAGGAAAAAATTATGACTACAACAAAAATAAATATTCAACATTAATGAACTATACTTTCACTCTATCTGAGAAAAAACTTTACTTATTTCTTGAGTAACACAATTTGAAATGAAAAACTAGACTTCCAGTACAAACTGTATGGACTGTATAGTCACAAACAACAAAAATAAACCTTGTTTTTCATGCCCAGAAGAGTTACAGAAAAATACCTCACTATACAGACTTGTTAGCAGCTGAGTTAACACCTAAAAATCCATTCCTAAACTCAACATAGATTTTTGTGCATGGTTGTAGCTGAAAAGCCAACAAAATGTGGTGTATGACCTCTACAAAACTGTATTGTATGGCCTCCTTGATATACAATACTAATACACTTTAATGTTGAAGTTGTCTTGAAGTGTGTTCCAATCCCTCTACTAGGGATGTGTGTCAACTTCCACTATTGAAGCTCATTTCCTCCAAGTAAAGAAACCTTCTAGGGATTTGCGCCCCTTCAACTTCCCTCCAACTCTTCTCAACAAGTGCACTCCTCTCTTCCCCGTGAGGTACCTTTATCTAATTTGAAAGTGTAACTGCCCTAACCCTTGGTCTTTCAATGAGATTGACAGTCAATATTAGATATTTCCCTCATAAGATCAACTGTCATGACTTAATCATTCGTTGAGGTCACTTAAGTCACTAAAGTGACCCATAACATCATAAAGCCACTTTTACACTTAAAAATTAGAAATACACAATTTAATAAAAACACTTTATAAAGTTACTATATAAAAACATATTATAAAGTCACTAGGTAGAAAGTGTGCTCGGTCACTTCCTCATGTTGGGCGTCGTCAATGAAGAAGTACCTCTAAGCTACCAATTCTAACAAAGGATTGGTGGGACATGCTTAGCATTTGCAAGAGGAATTTCAATGGTCCTATTGAAAAGGTAAGTTGGTGGGTTTTGATTGAGAATTTGGATTGTATAGTGGTTTTTTATGATTGCAATTTTGTTGAAGTGTTAGCTTGGGTTTGTGGTATTTTAGTCCAGGAGTGAAAGAAATTATGGGTAATTTCTACGGGGAAGACATAGGTATCTTGGGTAGAGCATAATTATCTTCATTTTCCATCTATAGAATTGGGATGTGGGATGATGGAGAACCACAATCACCTAGGACATTTCCCTATTTGAAAACTCATGGGGATTCATTGGGTTTTAAAGAGACATGAGAGTCTGTTGTTAAATAGTCAAACATCCATTTTCAATACATCTACAAGAATGTATTCACATGAAAAATCTCATAACAATGAATATGCAAAAATTCTAGAGTTGGTCACGAAAAAAAATGCCAAATTGATAAGATTGAGATAGAGTGAAAAGTTCTTTGACATATGATTACATGTTTGGTGAAAAGTTCACAATTAGTCATTACATTACATACATTGTCAATTAGCTCAGTCCCAAGTGAAGGTTAGGAGGAAGAATCGGTGCATCGAGATCTTGGGGGAATGGACATGGAAGGGGTGGAGCAAGAAGCCAAGCCAACCTTTGAAAATCAAAATGAAGCACGTAGACACAATTGTCACTTCTCACCTCGACTTCAAGATTTTATATGTTTTGTAAATTCTTTTGATACTAGGACTATTTTGTAGGATTACCAATCAATTTTTTTGGATTTTCTTTGCAAAGGAAAAAACATTTTATATAGTAGCTAGCTCAACCAATTTTGGAATCTTTTTCAAACATTTGGTTGTGAACATAGCTTCCTTTTTGTATTAACATGTTCGCCAATGAGGCCACAACATTTATTTTAATACAAAATATCATTATTTTAGTAAAAAAATAAAACAAAAAAAATGTTTTCCCATTGAAAACAATTAATATACTTTACAATTATGTCCTTTGGTTGTCGGTATGATTTTTTTTAATATATTTAATATATTTAAAATCATTTAAAATATTAATTAATTATTTAAAATATTATTTATTTGCATGGTGTAGGATAAAAATTATTATCCTCCCCTGGAAAGAGGTCACATTGTAACCGGGGGTAGTACCTAGTCTCATATCTAGCGCTAAGTCTAGAAGCTACTAGAAAGCACATTACCCCACTAGAGGTTGCCTCAACGATGACCACAAGAGGATTTGACTTTCTTGCAGACAATATCTAGGTTGAAACCACATTTTTGGTCCTAGAGTAAGCCCTAAAATTGCTTGTGATTGGCTAAGAGCTCGTATTCCTCAGACCTAAGGAAATATGTTAACAACTCAAGACCTAAAGGTCTTTGGCAAGAGTCAAAGTATGTCCCCTTATAGACCACTAGTGGGTCATTTCAAGTGGTGTGGTTTTCCTTGAAAAATAGTGTTGGGTCACCCTGCATTGAAGAAATTTGTCGGTGATCAATGTCCTCATTTCTAGTTGGCCACTAAATTATGATAGGTTTTGCAACGTTTAAAAAAAGGAACAAAAATTATCGAAAACCACATCCTTTTTAGTGTTTTTAGCATGTTTTCCAAAAAGGGTGCATGGTTTTGGATAATTTTTGTCCTATGTTATCCATTCGTTGTGGCATGACCATGATCACTACAATGAGCACACTCTACGTGTTTTTGGACATAATTTGCACTGTCCATCTAGCACATAATACAATGGAATAATTGTTTCATACATCACAAAGAATTGGAAGAAGTATTAATGCAAAAGAAAAAGATTACATAGAGATTTTATAAGAGAGTTTATCACAATTGATCATTGACAAATGACCCTCCATGCTCTTTAAATAGAGATCATGGACCAATCGGGTATTAAGCCACAGATCAATGGTCATTAAGATCGAGGAGAATATGAACCATCAGATCACTCTATGTCAGGAACATATCGTGACCATCAGATTTCCTAACTACAAATGCATACTAATGCATACTAAAGAAACACACTTAGAAACACACTTTTACTTAATAACACATTAGACCAAGTAGATCTTAACTAACTCCTAAGTATCTAAACATCCTAACATCCCCCCTTAAGAACAACTTGAGATAGGATTGAAGGATTTATAATATTGACACAATAGGAGAAGGAAGGAAGAATTAGAGCCTGTCCCCCCTTTATGACAACTTCTTGAACTCCTAACATAAATCAAAGTTTGGAAAACTTCACTTCTGTAAGAGACTTTGTGAAAATTTCTACAACTTGATATTTTGTAGGGAAAAAGAGCAATTCAATAACTTGATCATGAATGAGCTTTCTGATGAAGTGAATGTTTAGTTTGGTGTGTTTGTTGCATTTATGTTGAACTGGGTCTTTGGCAAGCTTGATGGCACTCTCATTATCGCACCAAAGGCTGATCAGATGTTGTTGCTGGAATCCAAAATCTGAAAGGATCTGTCGAAGCCACAAGGCTTCCTGACTTACATTTACCGTTGCTCAGTACTTTGCTTTTGCTAAAGAAAGTGAAATAGCCTGTTGTTTCTTACATGCCTAAGTGATAGGTCCTGAACCAAGGCTGAAAACATAACCTGCAGTAGACTTTCAATCATCAAGGTCGCCGACCCAATCTGAATCAATGAAACCAACCAATAAAGGAGTCTTGCTTGAACTGTAATGTATATCGAACTAAGCTATACCACAGACTTTGGATGTGAAAGTTCTGCCCTTTTAAAAAAAGAATAAATGGTAACCAAAGGACCATGTGGTGGTGTAAGTTTCTTTAGGAAGTGACCCACTTTAATAAAAAGAAGTGGGGATCACTTTTACAATGAAGTTACTTTATGAAATAAAAGTTGCCTGCAAAATAGATAACTCTAAAATAAAATATTAAAGCTACCTATAGTGATTCACTTTTATACTTGAAGTGAAATGCACTTTACAATTGAGCATGAACTTTTTCAAAAAAAGTAAACAAAAGAGAGACTTGAACTCAAGACCTCTTACTTAATAAGGCAACTTCTAACCAAATGGTCTAGCAAAACATATTGTATTTTTTAGCAAGAGGATTGTTGTTGTTGTTGCTGTTTTTGTTTTAGAAAGAGTATTGGGGGTGTTGTTGTTGTTTTTGTTGTTGTTGAATATGGACTTGGACAACGTGCTAAAAAAAACTCTTTTCACACAAGAAAAAATTGCATTTCTCGATGACAACAAGGGTTAGATCTCGGTTAGCTTACCTGGAAAATGCACCTTTTCCTATCTATTTTTGATTTGTCAAGATCGCACAAGGCACGGGGAAAAGAGAATATGCAAATCTAAAAGAGTAGAAACCCATAAACAAATAATATAAAACCGAAATAAAACCAAAATAATACTCTGCAAAAATTTAAAAATGGCGTATTCAGGCATTATACCTTCGGATCTGACTGAAATGGTCATATATTGGGAAAACGGAAACCTTTTCGAGTGAAATGAAAAGTGTTCTTGACTGAAAAAAGCGCTCAGGACACAATGCAACAGTCATATCAGCCTATAAATGTATGAAAATGGTATAAAATGGAGATGAGAAAACTTGGCTTCACGATCTCGATCTACAACAAGAGCGGCTCTTCAAACAAGCTCTGATACCATATTTGAAAACAAAGGTATTCAAACAGAGGACAAAAACATTCAGTAACCACTCACACAATCATATCAAAGATCAACACATCGATGTTTTTATGTGGTAAAACCCCTACGAGGAAACCTCCATGGCCCCAGCCAACGCGACCACTTGGAGCAGTTTATTAATGCAAAAGAAAAAGATTACAAAAAGATTTTACCAGATATTTTCTCACAATCGATCATTGGAAAATGACCCTCCATGCTCTTTAAATAGATAGCATGGATCAATTGAGTGTTAAGCCACGTATCAATGGACATTAAGATCAAGGAGAATATGAATCATCAGATCACTCTATGTCGGGAACTTATTGTGATCGTCGGATTTCCTAACTACAAATGCATACTAATGCATACTAAAGAAACACACTAAGAAACACACTTTTACCTAACGACACATTAGACCAAGTAGATCTTAACTAACTCCTAAGTGTCTAAATATCCTAACAAGAAGAAAAGGCAAGAAGATCAACATGAAAGAATAAGGTGTTCAAATCGCTATGCAAAGCATAGGAATTTTAAAACTAGTTGCAAAATCCAAGGCTTATCATCTAATGGAGAATTCAACATCTCTAAAAAATAAGGCTTCTAAAAGGGCATCATTAATGAAGAATTATTTCATTGGCATTGTTTGTCAACACATCACAGAGGGTAAAGCATCATAATAATAAAGTAAAACACCACTGTCCAATTTCATCCGATGAATGTTTGGAAATGCTCCAATGTCAGATATGGTAACCTTCCCCAAAATATTCCCCAATTGTTGTCATATTTTACCATTAGTGGAATGTGGGAAAACAATATTCATCAAGCGCCACAACTTTTAATGGGGCATATGTTAGTATATTCATTGTTGGATGTGCAATGCCACAACATCTACCATTAAATGTTGCACTGTTGGGTGGTTATTTATCTCCATGGATGTGTTGGGGGATGCTCTGTGTCTACTTCTTATTATGTGCAACATTTTAGAGAAATCCAACACCTTGGGAACTAAATATTCCATGATGGTGCCAATCAAGACAATCACAATGTTTCCCCCCCACTTGGAATACCTCCCCATTTTTAGATCTTAGCAATCGTCCTCATTGGAAACTACAATCCCACCTTCATTGTTTTTCTCACCACCTTGTCACTCAAACCTCCTTCCTCCTTGAGTCTCACTCCCTTTTCACCACTCTTCTCCAAACTCTCCATTTTCTCAACATTGTGCTTTCTCCTCCTTGCTTATACAAAGAAGTCATTATCTAACATTGATTTCTTTCTTTACCAAAAAGCCAAGAAAACCAGACAGGGAACTACAATTTGATGGGATCAATGGCTTTAAATTTTAGCCAAAGGAATGACCACATTTACCTCTCACTCCTTCGAGCATGCTTAACCAACCAATTGCAAGGCTTCTAAAAGAGATGGTCATGCATGTATTGACCATGTTCCCAATTAAAAAGAAATCCACCTTAAAGAAAGTCTTATAAATGTAATAATAAAGGAAATAGAGAATGCAAACACATCTCCATAAATTACACAAACACAAAAGAATCCTAGCCTAAAATAAGATATTCAAGGCAATGAGGATTCAAACCCTATAAAATAAGGAAGAACGAATAAACTTATGATGAAGAAAGTCTTGTAGAAGGTAAAGAATTATGTTGCATTGAGTAAATACTTTTCATATTTGAGGTCATAAAAAAGTATAATCAACATAAGATCTAGTGTATCCCTAAATCCGCAATGCGACCAAAGTATCCTTAAATTTGCAATGCCTCGCAAAGCTACCATCTTAATCTAGAAGTTTAAAAATATTTTAATATTCAAGTGCAAAAACAAAATGCAATACCCCTCACAAAAGTACCTCATAAAACGACCCTCTAAATTTAGAAGCTAAAATTCTCTTTTATTATTCAAGAATAAAAAAATAGAAAAACATAATAAATATAATACCTAGGATATCTTCAATCGTGTAGTTTAAACATTCTACATTTTGACTTTTTTTGGACATATTTTTTGGTTAAATTTGTTGGAAATCCTATCAAAAATTATTGGAATTGTATATTTCAGTGGTTGAGTCTATATACTCCTAGTGCCCCATGGGTTTTTTCAGGACAATGAAACCATTTATGCATTCAAAAATGCAATTTAAATAACAAAAATGGGCAATTTCACCAAAAAATGCAATTTATGGATTCTAATGAAAAATACCAAAGTATAGAATGTTTAGAATGTTTGGAAAACACCTATCCTTAAGTGTGCAACACCTCACAAACCTACATCTCATTCAAATATTGATCATGGGATCTATAGATCATGTTGTGAGGACTTCAAATTCTCATATGACAATCTTCAAATTTCTATTTAATGACTCTCTAAATTTTCCCATGGAAAATGAAGAGTGTATACTTTAGAGTTGTCTAATTGTTCTATGTTTTGGCCCTTTTCGCCTGAATTTGGTGACATAAATCTATAGAAAATCACAATTTTCTATAATTTGAATTGTATTTATGAATGCAGAAATGGATTCATCTTGCTGAAAAACCTTGGGACATTCTGATTACACATAATTAACCTCTCAAATATACAGATCCAATAATTTTTTTCTGAATTTCGAACAAAATTAAACAAAGAATATCACCAAAAAAAAAACTTAAAACAGTCAAACTACAACATATACTTTGACTTGTCATAAAAATACCACCTCTACCCACATGTGACTGTGCTTAAGCACTAGACAAAACCATTATGAAATTCCCTCGAATATTGACAACAAGGGTGGATGACCAAGAACTATGGCATAATGACAACCACATGGATTGTTGGAAACTATTATAGGTAGGAGATGCAACCATAAGAATTACTGAAATAAAATTCGCTAGAATGGAATCATGACAACAAAGGGTGAATTGTCCGAAATTAGGACATGTAGGGGGTTTAACCATTCCTACAAGCCTTGAATTCTCATGGTTCCATCCTAGCCTTTGATAATGTCAAACAAACAGTGGCGGTTATGTTTGGTGCTTAAGTTTCGGCGTGCTATCTTGCGCCCACAATTTCTGCTATTTTTATCGATCGACAAGAATTCTATGCAACCCCACTATTGGCGGCTTTGGTGAAACTCCTAGCCTTGTGATTACAGTTGAAAACCCTTGTCAAGTAATCTTACACCAACGCCGACTTACATGACAAATCTGGATCGTCTGGACTGCATACAGGCAATTTCCTCACCATTGCTTTTGCCACACAATTCATGCCCTATCATGCACGCATGCCATGGAGTCTATATTTATATAACAAGCCCCCCCTGTTTCACTACAATTCAAGCTTTAATTCTTTCCCTGCATTGAAGACACACTTGGATTATTTTTCCACTTGTGATATGGAATAATGCTTTTTGGTTATGGTGTGATGATGTTGATGGTGTTGATTATTTGGGTTGGTTTTCATTGATGTCAACCCTTGAAGAAAGTTCGGTAGACAATTCTGGTAGCACAAAGGTTTGGGTAATGGACCCAAGTTTGTTTGATGTATAATGGTATGAGTTTTAATATATTTGAAGGCAATACTAGTATGGATGGATAGTACATGTCATTCCATTTATGGTGGTATGCAGAATGTCACATAACTCCTCAATTCCTTATGTGATGAGAGTATGATGAGCCCATTCCAATCTATTGTGATAATACAAGTTCCATCAATATCTCAAAGGACCTGGTGATGCACTCCAAGACGAAGAACATTTCAATAAAGTATCTCTTTTTATGTGAATAGGTTGCAGAGAAGAACATCATAGTTGAACATGTGGGTACAAAAGAAAAAGTGGCAGACATCTTTACAAAACCGGTTCCAAGGGAAGCCTTTGAGTATTTTTTCCAGAGACTCGGAGTAAATCATGTTGTGAGGATGATGGTGTTGATTATTTGGGTTGGTTGTCATTGATTTCAACCCTTGAAGAAAGTCTGGTAACAAATTCTGGTAGCACAAAGGTTTGGGTAATGGACCCAAGATTGTTTGATGTATAATGGTATGAGTTTTAATATATTTGAAGGTAAGACTATTCTGGATGGGTAGTACATGTCATGTCATTTCCGATGGTATGTGGAACGTCACATAACTCCTCACGGTTAGAGAGTTATGGCCCAACATAGTAGCACAGAAGGAAGAAGCAGAAATGAGAGAGAAGATATTGACAGATCATATTAAGGAAAGAACTAACAATCTAAACCAGCTTGAGGCAGAGTTTGGTCTAGAAGTGAAAGGACTTGAAGAAGAAATAGTCACATTAAAAATTCATCTTGAAGAAGTGAAAAGAATATAAGAAGTCATGAATTCTCAGATAATGAAGAAAGAAGAAGAGGTTGAGAAGCCTGAAGAAGAAGTTGTCACATTGAGAAGTAAAATCATCAAGCTCAACAAGAATGTTGAAGAGATAGAAACATCCACATCAGCTATAGAGAATGAAGAGAAGCAATCTAGGTTGTTAGAAAAGAAGAATGAAGAAAATAGAAAGAGTTATGCAGAAGTAATCAAAGGAAGGAATCATGGTCAACCAGAATCTAAGAAAACTATTGAAGATACATCTTCAAGAAGACTATCCATGTTCAAGCCACAAAGAAGATTCAATCATGATCATGATCAGTCAAGGCAGAAATTCAAAAGGACTACACCACAAAGAGGATCACTCACTCCCAGGTATGCAAATTTATTTTATGGTCATTATTTTTATTGTATTAATTTTGGACATAAGGTTGCAAATTGCATGGATTATAAAATAAATGTTCAAGCAATAAATGCCTATGTGGCCCCATGTAACATTGAATGTTACAAATGTCATAACTATGGACACATAGCTAGTGATTGTAGAAGCATGATCGATACTTCCATGAAAGAGAACATTGATATCAGATATAAGAAAGTATGGATAAGAAAACATGAACAACATGTGAACAAAGACTAGGTCCCAGAGATCACAAGATTGGTAATACAACGAGATGAAGAAAATTCTACAGAGAAAAAGAAAGATGTTAGATACATAAAGATTTGGAAAATAGTTAAAAGAAAATAAGGACAGGTAAATAAGGAACAGGTTCAAGAGATTGTACTTTTAGGCATTGTAGTGAAAGATGAATCCACATACAAAAATAAAGAGGTCAAAGCTTGGAGAAATGATAAATCTACCAATGAAGATGATGATGAATACACATCAGAGCAGGAATTGTTTAGAGTCATCCGGCTTAGAGACTCTCAGGTAATATGAATATTAGACAGCGGGAGTCTATGCAGTAGCTATGACAGACCAAAGAACCATCCTTCAAGAATATTGCAAAGTTTGAGTAGACAGATCCAGAGCAGTCAGTTAGCTGAAGCACAATTAGTTGTAGTAGTAAAGACGTCATGATAGTATAGTGATAAATGGGTCAACATTATGGATAATTGTGCAGTAGAGTCTTGGACAATATGGATAGAGATGGATTCATAAGAACACTTAGAAGGTTTGGATATATATATGACAGTGGATGATATCATGGATTCATAGATTGGTTCAGAGAGTGCTTCAGAGACAAATGAACATTATCATAATGGATGACAATTACACAGGAAATGGTTCAAACAATGCTAATGGATTCCAAATTGATAGATATTTTTGGACACATGTAGTGCATACAACAGTTCACATTCAAAACAGAGTAATGCTCATAAACAACAATGACAAAACTCCCTACGAGCTATGGAAAGGAAGACCAGCAAATGTGAAGCACTTCATAGTATTTGGAAGCAAATGCTACATCAAAAGAGAAGATGGAAAAATGGGAAAGTTTGACTCTTGTGTGGACAAAGGAGTACTTGTTGGTTACTCAAGTACAAGGAAAGCATACAAGTGTTACAATCTTAGGTTGAACAAAGTTGTGGAAAACATCAATGTAACAATTGATGAAACAAGTGGACGATAATTAAAAGAAGAAGAAAATGAGTTAGTGGAACAACTTTACAAAGAAGAAGCAAAAGATGAACAAGGGTTAAAGAAAAGGAGGTGTAGACATCAACCTTTACATCAAGGTTAAGCCGGAAATTTGCAAAGGATATGTAGAATGAATTTGAAATGTCATTACTTGGAGAACTATCCTTCTTTCTGGGTCTTCAGATACGTCAAAGAAACCAAGGAAATTTTATTTCTCAAACTAAGTATATCAGAGAAATGCTAAAGAGGTTTGGAATGGAAGATTCAAAACAGTTACCACTCCTATGAAAACCAGTTGCAAGTTTAGCAAAGATGATGATTCAAAGTCTACAGACCGGAGGAAATACATGTCAATGATTGGTAGCTTACTATATGTGACAACATCCAGACCAGATGTAATGTAGGTAGTTGGATAGGTGGAACGATTTCAAGCAACACCAAAGGAATCACATGTATTAGCAGTGAAGAGGATTTTCAAATATCTCAAAGGAATAGAAG